>JAQQAE010002310.1:0-22657 GCA_029823295.1 Pseudamia nigra
CCCATGTCCCTACATTCACACCCATGTAAACTCCCCCAGAGCACCACCACCCCCTCCAGACAGCCAGCAGCATCGCCGAGAGCACCCCCCGAGACCACGGCAGCCGGACACGGACCCAGCGCCAATCGGAGCCCGAGACAGCAATACCAACCACCAGGAACCCCATGAACATGCTGGCGGGGCAGCATTCTGACTCTTGTCGGGACTGATAATGCTACACATGCATCCAATTTGACATGATCACACTTACACACTACACCACCAATGCTCTCTCTGGAAATGCTTTGTAAATGAGTGTTGTGTTGAAACTGTTTACTAAATGTGCTGAGGTTTTTTTCTATTTGCCCATAATTATGCTCTCTTTGGAGCTTTGTTCTGGACACTGTGTTTTTACTCTACAAACCCATTGTTGTCTCCCCCACTCTTTCCCCCCACTGTTAAAAAAGGTGGCGCGACCCGGTTGCTGCAGCCTTTCTCCCTGTGGGAGAATGAAATTTCATTTTTTTCTGTACTGCTTGCGGTTGGAAACAAATGACAATAAAGGATGCCTTATACCTTAACTTATATATGGCAAACAATAAAATGATTCTCCCTCTTTTGAATGTTCTGGTGCATTGCTGCTGTTTTATTAATGGCTGCATTATAAATGAAAATAGATGTACTTTGAACTATGGATGCACTCTGAGTTCAGTCCCCAGAGAATTTGTATGTAACTTGATATTTTTTATAATGTCCATAATGACTGTGGTCTGCTTTTATGTATGAACCATTCCCTTTTCACTCTGAGGTCTATTTCTAATTGGTACATGAAGGATGATCTTGTGTGATGGGAAAGACACAAAAGTAGGTGTGATTCAAAAAGTTTACAGAAAGGAACTTTTTAAAGTTCTTTTAAAGTACCATAATGATTTCTCTCTAAATGCACATGTTGAAATATTTCACAATATTCATTACTTGTAAGTTCATGTTCATATCCTCAGGCATAAATAATTTGACTGCGCACCACTTTGTTCTTTTGTCCACTCTATTAACAAACCTAAATCTCAACAAACCTAACATCTCTTGTGTCGCAAGACAAGTGAAACTGTTGCAGAACTGACTCAAATATGTCTGACAAAGCCTTAACTCTTTTTTTCTGACATGGTTATTTAAAGCTCCGCAAAGGTTTATGACAGACCTAGTATAAACTGTTCTACTTAGAATTAGTTAGTATGAGCATGTCATTTCATCATATCTGTAAACACACAGCCTTCACAACACAGTATCTTGTCTCAATAAGGTGGTCTATTGTATAAGAAAAGAATGTATTACTTTCTCACAGGCAGAGTTTGGTGGAGGAGGATACGATGGAAGAGCACCAAATAGCCTAAAAACTAAATCCACCCATCTGCCTCAGTCTTACTATGAAATAGTCACTGATCCAAGGCCAGTTCCTTCTCATGAAAACAGAGGATATCTGTTCCTTCCCAGCCCTGCCTGAGAGAACACTGATCAGAAGAGCCCACTGGTGGGCTGCTGCTTCAGTGGTCACCGTGCACAGTGCAGGTGGCAGTTTGGAGACTACAGCAAGCCCACCTGCCGTGAATCTTCCATGTGTGCGCTGTGATCAGGCCCATCCAATTCCGGCATTGTGCAGGAGATAAAGTTAGCAGCAAATCATACTTTCTCCTCACCCAGTTATTCTTTGAAGACTGCTGATTTTTCAAGCTCCATTGAGCCTGACCATTTCATCTCAGCACATATGTGCAGGGGCTATTTCTTTTTTCTGTACTTGCATATCAAAGCCTGCTTTTTATTTTCATCAAAGAACAAAATGGTAATTTTCACAAAAACCCAAACTCATGCATTTCAGAATCTGTGGACTATTGAAGGGTCTTTTTTTTGCATTCCTGATGTTATATTCCACTTCTTCTTTTCATTTTCCCCTTCTCTCTGTTATGAACAAACAGCATTTTGAAAAGTTCCTGTTTCTGCAATATGTCATTTATCCAGTAATTTCTTATTTTCCACATTTGTGGCTGCCTGCAGTTCTTAATCCAGGGTGCAGAGACTTGCTTTTTGTATTTAGTGCCAGACCCCTGCTGCTTGTTATGCTGCCAGTTAGCAAAAACAATGAAGAGGCCGTGTGACATTTCACCATCTTCATTGCTCCTGCTCTATAGGAATCCTGCCAGTGTCACAGCTATAGTGACTCCAGGCCTCATCAAACAGTTCACATGCTGGAGGTCAGACAATGCAAGTCAGCCTCCAGCCACTGCAGTTGAGGCCACAATGACATGAGGCATAATTGGCTCTTTTCCCCATTAAATTCCTCCACAAAGGCACTTGGAATGGAAAACTACACAAAGAAGGTTGGCAGATACTGAGGGGTTAAACCAACTGGGGTGTTTATTGGAGTGATAAAAATAGTTTAGCTGTCATTTTCATTGGTATGGTGTCTTATAAATCATTCACAGTTCTACATAAATTAAGATTCACAGAATGCAGATGACTTCCAAATTTACTTGTTTATTCAAATGCATTAAAAATCTGAGGTACCAAGGTGACACATAGCAGGTTTCACAGTTTATGTGGGTCTGATAATAACCCAATTTTCTGTCTTTCCTGAGGTATTGGCACCAAGGATGGCACTGCTCAAAAGGACAAAGACTTCCGTGGGAAATCACAGAAACAGGTGCAGTTTAATCCAGGCCAAACCACAGCCACCTGGAAAGTCCGGATTCTGTCGGACAGCGAGTATGAGGTGTCAGAAACCTTCCAGATTGTTCTGTCTGAACCTGTGATGGCAGCTCTCGAGTTCCCAGAGGTGGCCACTGTGGAGATCCTGGACCCTGATGATGGTCAGTAATGATTTTATTTAACAAAACTCAGCCCCATTCTAATTTTATCCCTTTATTTTTTTGTCTCCTGAATGTCAATGAGTTGTTTTACTGCTTGCAACTAAAAAAATCTTATGCACGCTCTAAAAGTGTTCAGTTCCATTCAGTCAACTGTTTCTTACCTTGATGACCTACTCATCTGTCAGCAGCATATCACAGTACATGCCCTGCTTCTGTCAGTGATGAATAATCCAAATTCTAACAAATGCAAGGTAGACAATTAGGGGTTAGTTTGTAATTCTGAAAAAAATCTGACTGGTTGGTGTAAGAGTATCCAAAGGAGAAATTCTCCACAGAGAACTTAGCAGAATGTATTGTAGGTGTAGGAATCCTTCAGACCTTATCTCAGGAGGCATCAAAATATGCATAACTTTTCAAACTTTTTCCCTCAGTATTCTCTCTCTGTGAGTGTGATAAAGTTTGACCGAACATAGAGCTATAAATATTGACCTCTCCTGCTTCTGAAATTACCATAATATTTATAAGGGACAGAAGCTATAAGAACAAAGTAGATGAATAATGGCTCAGACAACAATTTGAATGTTGTTGTGAGTGAGAACAGTATGATATGTTTTAAATAACAATACTTTTTGGGTTAGAGGTAAGAATTTCCTGCCAATAGTTTAAACTATTTAAATTGTATGGATCTTCTGATTGCTGTATCTCTGTAAGATATAAATTGTTTGACTCAACCTCACGAAAACAGTCTCCAGCCACAAGCCTGTTGTCATATCACTACTCAGTGTTCATGGTTTCCCAAGGTGGAGAGAAATGAAATGCCTGATGGTTTGTCACCATTAAACTATGAAATAAACACTTTTTTGACCAGATTCAAGTGTCTCATTATGGAAAATGTAAGTGTTAGACACAAATGCTGTGTGGAGTGGCTACATTAACTCATAGACCCCCTAATATGGGAAAGCAGAGGTCAAGTCCTGTTGACCTCCTGGCACTTTGTTAATGTGGGTGACCATGATGCACACTGAGAGGAGCACAAAGCTCTGTGGATTTCATGGCTCAAACAGCGCAGGCTTATTGTCTTATGGAATGCCAAGCAAAGTTTAGAGAAGAAGGGAAACAAAGAGATGGAGATCTGCTAGTAAAAGGATTGTGTAAAATGGTTTCTGCAAGTAGAATAAACAGGCTGGTTTATGGTAGACTGTTTATACATGTTATTAACAGCCAAAATCTCAAATGAAACCAAGTATGTATGGCAAACCTGCTTTTATCTCAGGGCACATTCGCACTGCCGCTGTTTGGTCCTTCCCTTTCACAGATAGTACGGTTGTTTGGAGTCGCGTGAACGCTCATTTGCACAAACCAAAGGGGGTTTGCTTATAGCGTAAATGCAAGCGGACTATCCAGCAAACCAAAGAGAGGAAGTGACATAGAGAGTGGTGCATTTATTTATGCACAAACTAGTAGGCAATGACCCAGGCTGTTCAGTGAGTCTGATGCGCAA
This sequence comes from Pseudamia nigra, assembly GCA_029823295.1. Taxonomy (NCBI): domain Eukaryota; kingdom Metazoa; phylum Chordata; class Actinopteri; order Kurtiformes; family Apogonidae; genus Pseudamia; species Pseudamia nigra. The sequence goes on from JAQQAE010002310.1 coordinate 4,342, forward strand.
GTAACTTAAAGTTGTAATGTTGCTGTATGTAGCTCCTCTGCAATTTGTCCAAATATGGTTACATCCTGTTTTTGTCTCCAAAGTGTCATCCAGGAAGTGACAATCCAATTGGTTTCAAAACAGCCTTTCAGAAACCAATGGGTAACGTCACAGTCACTTTGTCCACTAATGTACACAGTTTGTGGCACGAGCATGATTAATTCTCTCTTACATACTGTATGATTTACAAACATATAATATGTGATCTTGAAAATTTTTAATTTTCCTTGCAATACCTCGCTCGGTGTCTCTCATCCTCATTTGCCTTCTTTTTTGGTACTGTTGGATTCATCTCACATACAGAGCAGTGTGCTGAATAGCTCGCTGCCTCACCTGTTGCTGGTTTGAACACCTAAGTGCAAACAGAAACCCCAAGACTACATAGATTTGATGTTCCTCCATTGTTTATTTGTGGTAAATAAAGCTGCTGAAGTGGATGAGTTCCATTTTCCGTCTTGGCCAGTCATTAAGTCAGGTTTGTTCTTCCTCATGCTTTTTTTTTCTTCTTGGTCAATGGTCTTTATGAGCAATTCTGCTCCAAATGAGCTATTGTAACTGCAAGATGTTGTCAAGGCAGTTTGGGCCACTTGAGTAAAAAGTGCAACAAATTTTGACATTCCCCGTCCAATCGAACACTCCAGACTCTCTTCGTGTGAATGTACCCTTTAATGCAGGGGTTTAGCCCAAAAATACAAAAAAAAGAATACATCATGAATTTAACAATATTTTTTATCACTCTGCCAGTGTCAAACCAATGTTGAATAAATGCACTTCCTAGTTTTTTAATCACATTAGGGACCACAGTAGGTAGGTCACAGCCTGCAAACTGCACCTGACATATGGAACAAACAATTCAAATATGCAGCATATGCAAACAAACACATGGCTGACAAAATTAGGTTTTCATTTTTCTGTTCATTTTCAGTCTATTCTGGATGTAATGGACACACAGCATGCACAATGAAGCAGAGACATTTTATCATTTGCATTTGAGCTTTGTAAACAAGGAGTACACATGACAGAATTGGCAGGCTGAAAGATATAAAAAAATGACTAATAATGACAGGCACCGGTGTGATTTTTTTGTCTTAAGATGAAGTGGACACAACAAGACGAGACTGCAAAACATAAGTCAGTCTAAATTTTTTGACTTGCCTGATACTGACACTACTTTGTTTGCAGATGTAGCACATGTATCGTCGGATTAAAGAGACGTATGGGTGATTTGCTGCCAATTTTATGTTGACGCTTTAACGCAGAAAATACACTTTGATAACGACACCGTCTCCCTGCAGCAACTCTGTATAGACAATCAACAAAACTTTTCTAAGGACCTGCCACGTCCCCACCCAGGCTGCCTATCACCTTAACTTCTGCATTTTAAATGGCAATTAAAATATTCCCTGTCACAATTCCTTTCTGCAAACATAAAAATCCACAGGTACAATAAAAATTTAATTAATTGTGCAAAACAACGCAATGCATGTAACAAATAAAATATATGGGTGGGTGGCATGTTTCTGTCTCTGTGCAGTGTTCATAGTGTCCAGCAAAATGTCACATAAATCCACCAGAGTCCCACACAGATATCTGTGTCTATTTGTTCAATTTGAAAACAACTCTGACTATTAAAGGTACTAGACTTTGCTACATTAACACTTTGGTGAAGTTGGTCTTTATAAAGTCTGTATTGTACTGTATTTTCATTTTGACATTGATTGAGAGTGAAGTAATGACACCAATGACACTTTTTACCTCAGCACAGTATGATTACGTAGACTAAGAGCACTCTTCTGCTAAGTTAATTACCTCCACCAAGGATGTTCTGTTTTTGTCTGTGTTTATTTATTTATTTATCTGTTTGTTTCTTCACAACATAACTCAAACGTTATGAACAGAATTGGATATAGCTTTCAGGATACAGTGCGAAGAGGTTCATACTGTCTTCAACAAACTTAATACTTTTAGTGTTGTTATTATCTGTAGACAGGCGTAGGTTTATTTACCTTGACATGTTGTCGAAACAGTTTCAGGATACAGTAGGTCATAAATGGCATCAAGGCCAATCAATTAGATTTGGGAGTGATCTGGATCATCATCTGGATCCAGAAGGTTTTTAAAGCATTCTTAACCATTGTGAGATGCTGTAGGACCAAATTCAACATTTGTCCTTGTACCAGCACTAATAACACCCAGAAAATTTAGCCAAAAAACATAAAATAACACCATAATAGATTCTATCAAAACATAAATTTCAATCCAGATATGGGCAATATTCCACATATGGTGATCCAGAATGCTTACGCTTACGGGGGTTGAGGAAAAATAGATACTGTAAGGGAGCAAATAAAGCTATAGACATGAAACTGACATCAAATTGTAGTGGAAAGTCTGCAGATTCAGTAATTTGCCCATGGATTTGACCTATCTTTAACATTCATGGTGTTAGATCCAGAAGAAATGGAAATGTTATTTTTGGTGAATAACTGTTGAACTAATAATGATATGTACAGTATGTGATTCCAAATGCTAACAGTAGGTTTTCAGGGTCAAAGAATCTAATAATGAGGGTTGAATAAATATTACTGTTGGTGCAATAACACTGTGGGGGTAATAAGCATAGGTTCAAATGATAATGGTAGATTTTCACTATGAAGAGAAACTGAGCTGCTTTGGTGGTCTGTGCTCTGAGAGTATTCTAGCTCGGAAAATTACTTCATATATACTGGTACTGTTTTGTACATTTTACTATTTTTTGTGTCCTAACCCTTCATTCTTGTTTTTATGAAGAGCATTAACTTTACAGATTGCAACTGCTCATCTGTCTGTATCACGTACAGAGCCAGTAATGAGATCTGTCTGTCTGTGTTACGCTGTGTATCATCTGAGACTATATGAATGTGAAGAAATGCTAGATGGTGGATTTTGATAAAAGATGATTGAAGCACCATCAGCAAAGCTTAATGAGTACTGTCATCAAACTCAGTGTGTACAATCCACAACCCACATATCAGTGCTCTTTGATGCAAACTGTCACACGTGATTTGATGTGCTGGAGCTTTTCTCTGTTCCATATCTCAAATCATTCAATTCACTTCACATTCAATTTATCACACACTACTTGCCAGAAAAATAAACGGTGCACAAGAAATTTTGTTGCATATATAGTCAAAAGCTTTTACCCCCAACATATAATAAACCTACTGCATGTGTCACTGTTTGATTTTCTTCACGTACAGAATCGACAGTGTTCATTCCTTCAGCTGTGTACAACATTGAAGAAGACATCGGGGAGCTGCTCATCCCCGTGCGCAGGAGTGGAGATGTTAGTCAAGAACTAATGGTTATCTGCTACACCCAGCAAGGTAAAACCAGTGCCATGTTATCACAAACACACAGTATATGAGGATGTACTGTATATGAAAAAATACAAGTACTGTATTCTGACTTTCTCTGACAGATGAACATTTTAACTCATCTCACGTCTTTATTGAAATTGGATCAGAATGCCATAATTAAAAGGCATACAGTACATTTCTTCCTATTTCATCCTCATTTTGCTTAGTCTTGAAACATTTTTATGCCTCCACATCAAAAGTTGGTGCGCAATAATACAAAATCAATGTGAGAAATGAAGCACAGGGCATACTTTATACCACTGCAGCGGTGACAGCTGTTCAACTGTCATGTAATGTAAGCTTCAAAAATAGAAGTCATGCAAAGACAGTGACTCAGTGTAGAGATGTTGGAATAAATGTGTCTGTAAATGTAGCAAATGTAATCTAAAGTGAAGGTTTTACTTCTTCAGAAAAAATATTATGTTCTTAAGGGTAATATGATGTATGAAATGAACAAATTTGAAAGTCCCATATCTTAACACTTCAGTTTTTAGCTGCGTATCTACAAAGACTTCTTCGAAAGCCCTGTTTTAACTAGGCTGTGAGATGTAATAACCACCAACTTTTAATCAGAAAACATTCTGACTGGCTGAACCCTAAGTCTTTCTAAAGGTAAAATGGAAAATGTGTCTTGCAATTATTTAGCGCCTTTCTACCTGATAGCACTCAAAGCACTTTACACTGCCTTTTCATTCAACCATTTGCACACACTTGTTCTCACACATCCACACAGTGACACTCACTGGGAGCAACTTAGGATTCAGACACTTCAGCCTCCACGCATGAGGAGCCAGGAATTGAACCATCAACTTTCTGGATTATGAACAACCCTCTCTATCTACTGAACCATACCCGACCAAGAATTCAACAGATTCTGACACAAGGCTGCTGTACAGACAGAATAATATATAAAGTTGTCATGTACTGATGCTCAGTTTGTAACGGTTTTGCCATTGTTGCCACTTTCATGAGGGATTATGAAAGTATGGTTGGGGTGAGTGTTCCTCAGTAAAGGGGGTGGGGTGAGGATGAGACACAATAATACGATGCATTAAGCCACACTCAAACCCAATCTCCCATGTGGACATCTGTGTTTTTAGCATACTTCCATAGCCACACCAGCCTCCACCTAACAGCAAACTATGGAGTTAACATCATGTGACAGTGTGCATTACACATTGATGAAATTGGATGATATTGATGTCAGTATGTGACAATTTGGCAGGAAAGAAAGGAAAATTCAAAACGGGTTGTTTTCTTCTTTCTGCTGTTTTAAACTTTCAAAAACAGCAGTGCACAGATGTTGCAAATGAACACTTAAAGCAGTCCATCTGGAACCTGTGCATGTTTTAATGTAACAACCAATATGCCCATATGAAATAAACTAACAAACAAACAAATAAATAAATAAATTATAGTAAGGATTTCTCGGCAACTTTATATTTTAAATCAATTTACCGGTAAGTGAAAAAAAAATAAATTCACCTATTGTTTTGTACTGTATACGAGGAAATGTATACGGCATTCTGACAGCTTGGATCATTTTCAGTTCCTTGGGTAATCCTATTGTCTGTCCCTCAGTTTCAGCCACAGGCACAGTCCCCACAACTGTGCTGTCCTACTCTGATTACATCTCCAGGCCTGAGGACCATCACAGCATTCTGCGATTTGACAAGGAAGAAGTGGAGAAATCCTGTCGGGTGGTGATCATTGATGACTCTTTGTATGAAGACGAGGAGAGCTTCAATGTCACTCTCAGCATGCCCATGGGCGGCCGTCTGGGCTCTGAGTATCCCACAGCTAAGATCACAATTGTCCCTGATATGGATGACGGTAAGATGACAGATCATGAGTGTTCAGTGAAATGCAGTATAATGTCACCAGCTTAAAAGGGCTGTTGCATTCTCTTTTTGGCGTTTTGTGTAGTGGTGGAAGACATATTCAGATACAAAGTTAGCAATATAACAATGTAAAATACGCCACCATAGATACAAGTCTTTCATTTTAATCTTTGCTTCAGTAATACTCAACAGTGAAATGAGGTTAGTGTTGAAATATTGAAATTAGCTGATTTAGTATGTGTGACTAAGATATTGTGATACATGACTACATTAGCATTTGTGTGGTCGAAGCATATTGTTGTTGTTATTTTGATCTACTGTATTTTATATCTAGTTTTATAGAGGATTTAATGGCTCGTCACATGAGTAATGACTTCAGATCTTGGAGTTTTTCTCATCGTTTTTGATTTTTGCTGCGATATTGGATGATTGGATGATTTACTGAGCTGAATCTGTGTTGTTGGAAGTAGAGAGGGATAAATCGCTGGAGGAGGGTTTAAGAAATTATAGACACCTGAAATATGAGGCGGCAAACATCAAAAGACAAGCTGGAAACCTCTAATTTAAACTTAAACACATACAGCACGTATTCTGTTTTTTAAATCCTTGTTCTACTCAGAGGTGTGTTGAGTAAACAGAAACAGTATTCAAGTAAAAGTATGGTTCCTTCATAATTATAATAACTAAAGTAGTACTTGAGGAAAAGTAAAAGAATATGTCATAAAAAACAACTCTAGTAGCGAGTAATCTTGAATCTTGAATTTATTCCAGCCTCATATATTGTGTTTTAACAGGTCATTTATCTACAGGCAATAAAAATGTAAATGTCACATTAATCCAGCATCAGATGAAGAACCAGGCAAATGTAAAAATACATTGTTAGATACTGCTCAAGATTTGCTTATTCCAAGATTTATTATGTACATGTAATTTGTTCAAAGTTGTTGATTTAGTTGATTATTTTGGTATATGATTATATACAATTTTTTTGCAAAATTTCTTCTTTGTTTTGTAGACTTTTTCCAATGTTATTTGTTATCGTGGTCATTTTTGTTTATTTTCTTGATTATTTTGACAATACTTGCTAATGTTATTGCTTATTTTATTTCATTTGTTTAATTTCATTGATAATCTTGCTGATTTTTGTTTATGTACTTGATTATTTGGATCATTTTTCTCCATTTTGTTGATTGTCTTGTTTAATTTGTTCGATTTTGTTGGTTATTCTCTTCATTTTTGTTTATGTCCTTGAACATTTTGTTCATTTTTGCTCATTTTGTTTTCTATTTGGTTGATTTCAGTTTCAGTTGTATTGGTTATTTGGTTCATTTTTGTTAATTTACTCAATATTGTAGTGCTTTTTGTTCTTTATTTCACTCTTACTCATTGAGCTGGGGCCAAATGTAACTAGTAAAAAGTATTCTTGAAAATATCTACTCTCAAAACTACAGTTATTTCACAAAGCTACTCAAGTCCATGTAACTGAGTAAATGTATTTGAGTACTACCCGCCTCTGGTTATATTTTCGATTTCGATCGGAAAAGGTTATGTTTGTAACTAGTAACTTAAGCTGTAGCATACATGTGTAGCGCAAATGTGTGCATTTCTCTCTGAGATGTTGTGGTTTAAAATATATAGTAGCATGAAAAGGCAATACATACAAGCATTTGATTTTATTTCATGTAATTTCCTGGAGTGTTTGATTTCATGCAATTGCTGCGTGCTTTGACATAAATATTAGTTGATTTAAAAAATGCAAATGCAAATATAGTGTTACTTCCAGATGAACTGATACAACATAACACATTCAAACAGGTTGGAAAGTGGGAAGACACATAGTGAACCTGTTAGTGTGCGTGTGGAAAGAGTGTTAGATTTTTTTCTTGTGCTTGTGTTTGTTTGCCAAAGTCTCGGAGAGAAAGCGTTCGGGTCTACAAACCTCCTTTGCCGGAGGCGAAGCCTTTATCTCATATCTGCAGGCTTAGACTGGAGGGCTGATAGTCTCCCATATATTCCTGACGCCCCTTTGTTCCCCCACACCTGACAGCCATTCCTCAGTTCCCTATCGCTCTGACAATCTCCGGAAGCACTGCTGTGAAGTCACACTCTGATTGCAAGCAGGCAGTGCTTTTCTCCTTGAATCAAAACTGATTTGAAGCTACATAATTGGAGTAATGATGCAACATTCAACTCAGCATTCTGTTATCTAATTACTTGGTATAAGTAGTCAGAAAATTATGACCATTGGGAAAAGAGTAATTTTTGCTTGTGAGCGAAGTTCATAAAACTTCTCCACTGCTCTAATTGCCGAAACTGCTCCCTGCACCAAAGAACCCTGCATTTTAGAAGGTTGTATGCTATCCTGTATGCAGGTGAAACTGTCATAGACTTCATGTTGATTTTTTAAAAATAGCACACAACAACTTTGCTTTGTAAACCTGAGCCTTTTTCAGATGAGCTATTGTCACTTGCAGTTGGAAAGCAGACAGACATTCTGTTTTTATGTTATGTTTTAGTCTGGGTTATAGTATATTCCCTAATCGCTGGTGGCAACCCATTCTGAGACAAGTGATGTTTTGTGACAGTTGACCTGCTCTTTTCTCCTTCCCCCCAAAATGTCACAAGATGAATAAACTGCACAAATATCGTAACCCTTCAATGACTTTGCCACATGAATATGCTTAATTTTTAGACAAGAAATATATTGCCCAAACAAAAGTCAACAACTGAAACACGTAGGTAAAAGCCTTGTATTAGATGATTACAACAGTGATAATACACCACGGAAAAAGATCAGTTTACTTGAAACTTGCCATTCAACCATCAAACACTAATCTGTGGTTTCTGAGTTTGGCAATTCTAATGAACATCCTGTGCAGCAGTGGTAGCTCTTGGTCTTCCTTTCTTGAGATGGGGAGAACCAGTTTCATCACAGGGTTTGATGGTTTAGCGACTACAGTTGAGAGTACATTGAAAGTTCTCGAGATTTTTCAGATTGACTGACCTTCAATTTATAATGTAATTATGGAAAGTCATTTCATATGGAAAGTGTTTCTTTCCATAATTTGTTGGATTGTCGTAGCAACACTGGTAGGGTTATTGACTCCAGAGAATGTCATGAGTGTGCAACGCTGTCATCAAAGCTAAACCTGGCTGTTTTGGACAATCTAAAATACAGTATAATACATATTCTGCATTTTTTAACACTTTTTTATTTACAATATTTTGGACTATGCTGAAAATAATAAAAACTAGAAAGCACAGAGAGCAGACCTCCACCAAATCGGTTCAGTTTCTCTTCATAGTGAAAACCTATCATTATCATTTGAACCTGTGCTCATTTCCCCCATAATATTATTGCACCTACAGTAAAAGCAATATGCTTAACTTTATTCGACGTTCATTATTGGATTCTTTCACCACGAAAACATGCCATGAGCATTTAGAATCAGATACACATCATTCTTCAATAGTTATTCATGAAAAACAATATTTCCATGATGGTGGTTTTCTTCTGGATCTAGCTCCGTAAATGTTGAAGATACAGTACCATATGTCAAATCCGTCGGCACATTAGTGAATCAGCATACTTTCTGCTACAATTTGGTGTCAGTTGCATGTCAATAGCTTTATTTGCTACGTTACAGTAGCTATTATTCCTCAAACTCTGGAAGTATAAGCATTCTGGATGACTATGTATATCCAGAATATCCAGAAAATGTCATCCAAATACATTCATACATTTTCGAGTTATGATATGAACAAACAAACAAACAGATAAATGAATTAACTAACACTAGCCTCCTCCTTGGAGGATGTTCTGTGTTTATAATGCTTCTTTTAACTATGTCATTACATACATGTTCTTTCACAGTTTGCATGCCTTCAGTATAAATTTATAATGTTAAAAAAATAATAATAAAGAAGAACCGCTGAAGGAGAAAGTGTGTCCAAACTTTTGACCTCCAATGTATTTTGGCTGATCAATAATAAGCAGTCACACAAAGTCCAAATCAATGCAGAGATCACACAGGCAGCTGACTCTCTGAATATATGGAATGACAGGGTTTTTCAATGAATAATTTTTTTTTCCCTCCCAAATACCACTGACATATTCGCATTTGACGACACCAGTGATCATGTGGCTCAAATAGTGAGTTTTTAGGATGTGCTTGAGCAGACTTTACAAATCACGTTGTGTCTCCATCAACACCTGATCTCGGAGAAAAACTAATGCAAGTCAAGTAAATGTTATGCCAATGCATATGCCTTGGTGAATGCCAATGAAATATACTCAAGTTTGTTTTTCGGTCGTGGCCAAATCGTTGTTGGCATGTATCATCTGGCCTTGAATGTGTACTTAAGGGGTCTTGTGTTTGTGGCTCCTGCAGCATGTATAGCAAATCGTATTCCCCTTCCGCCGCTGTGAGACTTGAGGTAGATACAGTTAAGAGTAGATTTGTTTGACCTGCTCAGTGAAGGAAGAGGTTACGTGGTTTGAATGTTTTCTCTCTGTAGTAGCGTCCAGTGTAACCTGAGCGTGAACACAGAGGCTTTTGACCTCTGCTGCTGCTGGGTATTGACTCGCGGCTGCCTTGACAGCTGCTGAGACACGGATGTTTTTAATAGGATGTACAATGGTGTTTTCACCTGCTTCAGAGTGTTTTCACACAGGATCACGGCCTTTATGAACGGGTACGGACACTCATGCACATCTCTGCAGCTAATTTCAGACATTATTGATTCACATCCTGCTATGACTTTATCGCATGCTCACAAAATGTTGATGAAAATAATTTATAGTTCTTTTTGTTTATTAGTTTGTTAATTCCTGTTAACTTTCTTTATCATTTTATTCATTTTGTGGATGTTTTGTTCATTGCCTTGATCATTTTGTTCATTCTTGTTTATTCTGTGTATCATTTTCTATGTAATTTTGATGGTTTTGTAGATTGTTCATTGTCTTGATTATTTTGTCCATTTTTGTTCGTTTTGTTCATTATATTGTTAATTCTTGTTTATTTTCTTTGCAATTTTGTTCATTTTGTGGATGTTTTGTTCTTTGTCTAGATTATTTTGTTTATTTTCTTTGTAATTTTGTTCAGTTTCTGTACATTTTTGTACATTTTGTATATATTCTACTTAGTTTTGATAATTTTGTGTTTGATAATGTGCTTCTGTTGGTCATTTTGTTTTAATGTTGTAGGTCATGTGCCTGTCTTTTATTGATCATTTATTTCTGATGACCAACATTCCACAAAAATCATAACTTACAGTACATTTCCCCAAAATTCAAAATATTCCAAATATTCCATTTCATTGCATCCAACTGATATAACAAAGTAAGTTATGTTGGATACAGTGTTGTTTGTTTCCAGACATCTTATCTCTGTATCTGTCTGAAAAGAATAGACTGCAGATAGAAAACTAACTTGGCATTCAGTATGAGCATCTGAAAAGCAAAACATTTCAAGGTTTTCAAGTAAATTGATCCTGTAATTCGTCAAGCTAATGTGCAAATGCAATTCATCCTCAAAGACACCGTGATCACAGAGAACACAATCATTACTCATCAGGAATGGTTTTACATCTGCCTTCCTGATAAAGACCAGAGCTTTACTGATCTTCTCTTCATGCATATTTACGGTATTTACTCTCACTGGCCACTTTATTAGGTACACCTTGTACCTAATAAAGTACTAGTACTGGGTTGGACCTCCTGGCTATAATCAGATGGTGCAATGTGGCCATAAAGGGATGAACATGGTCAGCAGTAATACTCCTGCAGGCTGTGGTATTTAAACAATGCACAGTTAGGACGAAAGGCACCAAAATGTGCCACTACCAGTTGCCTGAAGAGACGATACAAGGCAGGATGGATCCATGCTTTCATGTAATTTATGCCAATCATTAGCACAACATCCAAATGTCACAGAGGAAATCCACACTTACTAGACAAAGCAACATTTTTCCAGTCCACTATTGGCCACTTTTACTGAGACAATGCGTTTCCTGTTCTTAGCTGACAGGAGGGTGGGTGAGAAATGCTCTGTAGCAAGAGAAGAAAAAACTCAATTTTTTATTTTTAAAAACATACGCAGCAAAAAATTAAAATTAATTGATGACATTGATATATCGGCTCTGCCTAATTTCCATTTTTGAAAGATGATTTTCTTGGCAGTAGTTAGAGGAATCAGTAACAGATTTTTGTGTTTAGATGGGATTGTGATGGGTGTCAAGTCTCCCAGCAGGCAAAGCGATAGGGATGCTAGGATTCTGCAGCCCAAGATTCATGAGAGTTTTCCTATAACTGATGTCCAAAATAGAAGAACTGGCTGACAATATCAGGTGGCATAAAGATAATCATCTGTGTGTCTCAAAGAGCATTGTGAACAGGTGTGTGTGTTAGGGTGCTTTCACACCTGTTAGTCCGATACAGTGGTTCGATTGGACCCACAAGTTGTTAGAATGTTGCAATTCTCAACTAGTTTGGTCCACATTCACACAAGCGTTTTTGCAAACCAACCAACCAATATGAATGTTGTATGTCCCCCCACTCGTGCGGCGGCGCTGCTTACAAAATACTGTGTTTTGAGTGATGTAAGTGAGAGCTGATTGGCACAGCATTTGTGGAGGGAAAAATCCAGCAGACAAAAATATTGGATTTAGCTTTATTTCAGAATAATGAATGGTACTATTTTACTTATTCTTGTTGCGATTTATTATTATCATCATTTGTTTGTGCAAAAAGCACAAATACTGCTGTTGTTCCAGCATGGAAATCATATTTGGGTCGAAAACACTGTGCGCTTCATTTTTGCACGGAGAAGCCATATCTCTGACGTAGAGAAGTTTACTAGCTTCTTGAATTGTACGATACAGCTTGCTACGGAAGCCTCCATAGACCAAAAAGTGCTACATTATAGACAGCTGGACCGAATTGAGTCTGGTCAGCGTTCTCACCATCAGCGACCACACCAGAGTTTGGATGGAGGCGTACCAAATCATACCAAGACTACCTCAAAAAGGTAGTCTCGGTACGGTTCTTTAGTCTGGACCAAAACAAACCGATCCACTTTCACAATAGCCCAAACGAACCGAACTTGCAGGTGTTCCGGACCACTTTAAGCAGACCAAATGCTGTAGGTGTGACAGCATCCGTAGTTAATCCCATTTTAAGCATTTTCCCTTGAGTGATGTCTGTGAAGATTCTCAGTCATCCAGGTCATAGTATCCAAGATTGGATCCCTTGAGTGATATGTATTTTGTGGGTGGTTTTATATTGTATTAAACTGGTACCTCGCCATACGAAATTAATCTTTTCTGGCGTGATGCTCGTACAGCGACAATTTCGTACAGCTGGGCGGGGTTTCCCAATAGGAATAAATGTAAATATAATATTAATCCATTTCGGGACTCACTAAAACTCCCATATAAAGTATATATTACACACCCATACTCCCACATTTATTCATTACTATTATATGAAAAATAAGTTCTGTTAATTATATGAAAAGGAATGCATGAAATTAGTTATAAAAATGATTTATAATGTTTTCTGACCTTGACTTATGACACGGGTGATGCTGTGTGTCTCAGCTCACTGCGTGCCGGGCCCGGCCTCGGTGTCCGGGAATGGAATCATGGTAATCGTAAGCTAACCGAGAGGGTAAACTGGGAACAATTGAGGACTTGTCTGGGATCTTAGAACCAGGAGCGAATGACCCTAACTTCTGGGATGTTCGACCGGGACATGAAACACATTGTTAGCAAGTGTTTTGTGTGCTTCGGTGTGTGAAAATCATGTGGTTTGTTTTGAGTTGGTGTGGTGGTGCTAACAGCTAGTTAGCTCGGTGTTAGTGAAGCAAGGCAGTATGACTTGGTTTAGTGACTAAGCTAACTAGTTAGCGTTTGACTGTGTTACTTTTTTGGCTTTGCACTACTGCGTATGTCGATACAGTGCATGTCGGCGGGTTGTGTGAAAGTTAGTTGTGGACCATTGGAGTTGATGTGGCGTGGTTGGCATCTGTTAGCTCGGTGTGGACGAAGCAAAGCAGTGTATGTGGCTTTGTGGCTTAGCTAAATTACTCAGTGACTGACTGACTTAGCTTAGCCACAGTAGGCATACGGCTACTGTTCTTAGCTATCAAAGCAGAGCTGTGTCGATAGCTAAGAACAGTCGAGCAAAGGCTTTGTGTTGTTAGGTCCCTCTTGGTTAGCAAAACAGCAACCACGGTCAGCCAATGTTTGCTCTGGAGCTGTGTTATTAGCTCAGGAACTAACAACACAACACCGGGCCTGCCGGTCTCCTTGGACGGATTCACCTTCATCCGTGCTGACCAGACAGTGGTAGAGAGCAGTAAGAGGAAAGATGGGGGACTGGCGGTGTTTGTAAACAACAGATGATGTTACCCAGGCCACAGCACTGTTAAGGAGCAGCTGTGTAGCAGGGACATCGAGCTACTAGCAGTTAGCATTCAGCAGTATCACATGTTATTGTGTTGGCTGTTTACATCACTTCTGACAGTAGTTCACTTCCAGCTGCTGATCTACGGTGCCAGTCCGGTAGGTGGTGGTAATGCACCTGTTAAGTCGGGTGCCGGCTGTCAATCACAACTAAAAGAAGTTCACTTCCAGGTTTATCTCTTTCGTAGTGCAATGCTTTTTTCAGTCGGCGTGACACATTTTTGACCAAAATATTTTTCATACCGCAAATATTTCATAGGGGTAAGCGTTCGTACGGCGCGGTACCACTGTAGTTGTAAATTTGTATTGGTAGTCATGGAGAAGATGTTTTTGTTGATTTGTATCCAGACGTTGGGGCTGGGAGCTAGAGCCAGGTCCTTTTCCCATTTTGTGGTTGGAAGTGTTATGGAGGTTTCTGACAGTGACAAAAGGTTACAGATTTTAGAAATTATTTTTTGAAGATTTGTCATTTTAAGAAATTCTTGATTATTTGTTCACTTTTAGTCATTTTGAGGACAGTGTGTTGATTATATTATTCTTTTTGTGTTCTTTTGTTCATTAATTTTCATTTTGATTAAGATGAGTCCAATGTTCATCTTATATGTTATATTATTTTTTACATTTAAATATAAAAATACATGAATATGAAAATGATATGTTATGTGGATTTCTGAATTTGTGTCTCAAGGAGATGCCGGAATTTTTGGTCTTCAGCTCCTGACAAATATGTATTTTCAACTTTCTGTCTGAAAAAGTTTCCATAAGAAGGCATCATTTATTACAAATGATGATGATGATGATGATTTGAAGGGTGGTGTGTTGCTCACTTTGGGATAAATGTCAGAATGATCTCATTGACACAGTGACCACTTAATGACCACATCATACAGGGCGTTCAGAGATTCTAAAAATGTCTTACATTTTTATTTCTCAGGTTTTAATCACCAGAGACATTTGACCTAATTTAATTCATCACTGGTTGTTTTGCATTATATTAGTAATTTTCTTTAGTTTTACTCATTTATGTGATTTATATTACTATTTATCGATTAATTTAATAGTAATTAATGTTTCACTTTTGTTTATTTTGGGGTGTTGTTATTTTTTTTCAAATCGTGGATTATTTTGATGAGTGTCTTGATTGTTTTCCCTAATTTTGTTCATTTTCTCAATTATTATGTTCAGTATTACAGTATGTAGAATTTTTTCATCAAATTATGGTTTATGTTTTCATCTTTGATCATTTTCTTGATGATCTTGTTAATTTTTTAGTATTTTGCCAGTTTTGACAGTATCAAATTTGTTCATTTTTCAGTATACGGTATTTTTTTTAAAACTGCTGATTTAGTACTAATATGTTAAATCGTTATAGCTATATATATTATTATCTTTCACTTTTGAGGTGTAAAATGCATAAAAAATGGTATTTGTAGATTTATTTTTCAGTAGAATTTTAGGTAGCATGGATAAATTTCATTTAAATGCCTTCAAAAGGGTCTTAAAAGACGTTAAACGTATGTGCCTGAGTTTTGTTTTGTGGTCCTGAAGTTGTTATAAGCCTTCTTTACTGTTTTTGTTTGAACTCAGTGCTCCATATGGACCGGTGAAAAAGTGATATGACCACTTTTGTTGTTGTCGTGTTGCGTGTTTAAACCCTGCTGTGAGGGCTGGATGGTCTCTGGGAATAACTTTGGCAAAGCAAAGCAAACACAATCCTGGTAAACAAAAACATGTCAGCTGCTGGTGCCTCATGGTCCAGTTTGTCTTGTGCCATGTGTATTAGTCAGACAACAACAACAACCACGCCGTGTTCAAAGTCGTGCAAATCACCTTACATATCCATTCTCATGCTCTATTTGATTTGACTTTATTTAGATCCAGACAAACGACATAGAATAAAGACATACTGTACATGTACAGGAATCTTGTACAACACATGAAAGTGTTACTACGTATTCCCAGTGTGCCTAAATGTCGGCCGGCAGGATGACAGTCGTACTCATTTGATAACAATGAATATGTAAACAAATGCAAAAACCAGATGTATACAAAAATATTACATGGTAAACAATACCACTCATTTTATAAAGACCAGATTCTTAGGAAAACCTTCACACTCTTTGTGAATCTGTTCATTCGTGAGACTTTAACCGTGGTAGGTGGATCGTTGGTTTGAAATGTTTCTTTTTTACACCTTTGATCTGTGGAGCCACAAAGTTAAGCCATGCATGATGAGTCAGATAATGATGTACACTCTGGATTGTTGTAAAATTTTGGCATAGATACCCTGGGGCTGTACCAGTATATTAAACATCCATCCATCCATCCATCTTCTACTGCTTGGGGTTGGATCGTGGGGGCAGCAGCTTGAGCAGGGAAACCCAGGCTTCCCTCTCCTCTCCTGGGCTACTTCATCTATCTCTACTGGGGGACTCTGAGGCATTCCCAGGCCAGCCAAGAGACATAATCCCCCCCTGGGCCTCCTCCCAGGGGGACGTGCCCGGAACACCTTACCAGGGTGGTGTCCAGGGGGCATTCGAACCAGATGCCCAAGCCACCTCATCTGGCTCTTCTTGACATGGAGGAGCAAACCCCCCTCCCCCCACCCCCACTGGGTTGCACTGAATTGCTCCCATGCGATTGGTTGATTAGTTATCTATGAGTACTGTTAACAGGTGTACCTAATATAATGGCCAATTATTGTATAAACACATTGTCCATATTTTCATCCTGCAACTGAGACCATGTTTCCCTGTGCCTACTCCTCACATTCTATTAAAGGGGGAAAAAAATCACCTTAAAAGTCACCTTCAGTCACATTATGCCTGCCGGTACGTATTAAGGATTTCTTCAGGAGACATGCATAGATCATAAATCCAACAGGAGGCTCCAACAAACAGAACCTGGTCTGCCACGACACACTTCAGATTCGTCTTGATTTGGCCCCAAGTCGTCTTGTTCCTGCTCTGTGTCTAGACATTTTGTTGACTCAACAGTATTTTTAGGCTGCCCAGACCACTGCCCCGGTCAGACAGCTTATGGTGAAATGAAAAACACAGTCTAGTACAAGCTCACTCTGTTCTGTTACAAATAAAGGCCGGTGCATTAATAATAGCTCGGCTTCATAAGCTGTTGTAATGGGTTTGTTTTTGTGGGTCAGTGTGCAGTAACTAATATAAAATGACTTTACACAGATTTAATGCATGAACAGAATAATCAAGAAAATGATCAAAAACAAACTAAAGAATGCACAAAATGAACAGAAAAGAAGAAAGATAGTGAAAGATAATCAAAAAAGTGAACAAAGGTTAACAAAATAGTCAAGAAAATGAAAAAAATAACAGAAATGAAGAAAAAATAGACAAAAATAATTAACAAATTGCAAATAATATAAAAATTAACAAAGTAGACAAAATAAATAGGATAATCAAGAAAAAATACAAAAATGAACCAAATTATGCAGAAAATGAACAGAAGTTAATAAAAAGTGAACAAAACAATCAAGAAAATGAACAAAATAAGTCCCAAATGGTACAACGTGAAATGAAACAGGAACAAAATGATCAAGAAAATTAAAAAAGAACCAAAACAATTCACAAAATGATGAAGACAATAAAAAATGAACAAATGCTGAAAAAAAATCACTGAGAAATTTTTGAAAAACTGAACAAAAAATTTCTCACGCAAGATATTCATTATATCAATGCATTTG
The DNA here is from genome assembly GCA_029823295.1 of Pseudamia nigra. Lineage (NCBI taxonomy): Eukaryota > Metazoa > Chordata > Actinopteri > Kurtiformes > Apogonidae > Pseudamia > Pseudamia nigra. The sequence goes on from JAQQAE010002310.1 coordinate 21,798, forward strand.
TTTTCATTTCTTTGCTATTTAATTAATTGTGTATTTTCTTGTTTAGTTCATACATTTTTGTTTGTTTACTTGTGGTTGGAGCACTCTGAGTGCTATTTAGTTTGTCCTTAAGAATATTTTTGTGTATTTTACTGTATGTACTGTACTTTTGCACCATATTTCATTTATGTAACCTTTGTTTAACCATGAAAAGAAACCAATTGAGATTTGAAAAATTGTTTTGAATATCAGTATGTGTCCTGGCCAAGACTGCACATACACTAAACCAACTTGCAAAATACATTAAACTTAATATAGAAATAAATTAAATTGTTAGTAATATCAAATCATCAAATCATCTGCAGATACACCTTTCACACTGTTTTCATCCTTTTCTATATGTGTCTGTTATAGATACATTATCAGTTAATTTCAGTCCAGTTTGGCATATTTCGAATGTGTTGTAATAAAAAAAAACGTGCACAAAAAAAAAAGTCAGATCATGAAGACCTCAGTGCAAAATATGATCAAAACATATTCATATGTTACTTGAAAGCATAGATATATTTTCAAAACGGAATGGGGAGCAGCGTAAACCAAAATTGAACAGTCATGATGAAATAATGAACCAAATGATTAAGAAAATTAACAATACAGTGGAACCTCGGACGACGGCCGCTTCTGACAACGAAAAATTTGGATACCGATGAAAAAAACTGCAAAAAAATTGAACCTCAGAACGACAAATTATGCAGACGACGCCCGGGTCACGCCTGAGTCACTTCTGGGTCCAGAACGCTAGCCGCTAGCGCTAATTTAATTCATTCTGAAACGGAATGAATGAAATTAGTTCTAAAAATGATTTAGAATGTATTCTTACC
>JAQQAE010002311.1:0-22655 GCA_029823295.1 Pseudamia nigra
AACCTCTCTTATCTTTTTAAATGGGTGAACTTGCACATTTTTACATTTCCCAATACTTATTGTCCCCACTGTATGTAGCTCACAAAATAGTGGTGTAAGATGTTTTCAGGTGAGTATATTGTGGCTCAAAATTCTAATCTGTGGTAGATTTATCATGATGAAGCCTATGTGTAGTTTTGATCTTGTGGACATGCATGGAGTCAGTGTCTGCATAGGTGGGGGCTGGGGGGCATCCCGACACACGTTGCACTCTTAAGTTCACTATTTGCATTCTTACTCACATGGTCACGGCATCATGAATAAGTCACAGGTGCATCTATGGCTGCATCATGGTGTCACATAAAAATGTCCTTTTCAAACAGCAACGTTTCAAACTGTAATGGATGTTCTGGACGTTCGCTTCCTTCATAAAATCATGTAAATCCTTCAGTGTTCGATCATAAAACAAGTTGTCAGTCAGTTTCTCCCATGTTTTCCCCTCCATCATGGTGAGGAGGTTTTAGTTTTATGTCCCGCCCCTTCTCGATTTTGATTGGTTGGCAAGTGAGCAGTGAAGACTGAGCATTGAAATATCCAGCACCCCTCATTGGTCAGTGCAAAAAAATGTCATGCGCTGAGATGGTGATTCTGATTACCACTAAAATCTAATTACTTGTTCCTTATCCCATTTCTAATGCTTCTAACAATTTCATCAAAATCTGACCAGAACTTTTTGAGCTTTTTAACAGACAAACCAGCGCTGTCAAAAATAAAACCTCCTCCGCCTTGCTTGGCAGTGGTAATAGTAAAGAATGTATTCAATAAAAGAAATCTAAGGAAATATTCATAGACATCATGATACCAATCTGAATAAGATCAAATCCAAAGGTTATCCCCTTATAAACATTTGGAAAGAATACAGGCAATAAAACAGCAGTTCTGCCAATAATAAAATCAGTTTCAGCTTTGTAGGTTTGAAAATAACAATACAACTAAAAATATTTGACAAAATTGAACTAATGTAAATTGATCTCTGGGAATTTCATACCAAGCTAAAGTCAAAAGATGAAACTTTGTATAAGCCTACATAAATTATTTATTTTTACCTTTATCATCTCATTGCTTGGTTTACAACTACTGTATATTTACCTACTTTGCAGTCATAGGTCTTTTTTTAATCTGTGTGTGCCTGTAGCTGATCATTTATTGACATTAGCTGACATTTCTAAGTTAATTGCCGTTGCATCCATGAAAACAGTACACTGGTGTCTATGTAGATGATTCAGGGTGTTTTTTCTTTACTTTTGCTTCTCTTCTGCTATTCTGCAGCAGCAACAGCAACTATTGGTAGCTTATGAAAGACAAGAAACAACTGGCTCAGCACAAAATAGCCTCCAACGCAAACCTCACATAAGCATTTAAATACTCTCGTAAATATGGTGTGATGTCATAGTGGCTGCATCTACATGGGACCATACTTCCCATGTGTATGTGTCATGTAGACTAAATCCTGGTGAAGGGTCAAACTCTTCCTACTTTGTCCCCTGTTGATGACAAAATAAACATTTACTAGGAATTACTAAATTTAGACATCTTTTAATATCAGAATCGATCATAAAATGGCACACTATGGGAATGAAGGTATCAATATTTCAGGACTGATCCATTCACCACCATTATAATGCACTAGAGGAATAAATATGTTTCTAGTGATGTACCTGGAGCGTTCTGAATACTGTATGAGCAAGAAGAGACATCACAAGGAAAAACACCATATTCAGTGAAGCTTCTAAGACTTACACTGTGCTATCACATGATTCTCCAAGTACCTGTCACAATGACATATTCTCAGCCATGAACTTTCCTCTGCAGAGAGAAATGCAAGGCCTGCGATGCAGTGCATCCATATGCATCGTTGCATATCGTATCTTGGCATGGCAAAATGAATGTTCAATTTGACCTCTACATTTTGAATAACAGTATTTGAAAGTGTGTCAACCTGGTTCAAAAACACAACTAATGGATGGCAAAAGCATGAAAAATAAAACACTCATTCTAGTGAGCGGTGCATATCAAACTTGCTTTCTGAATTGCACTCTTTTTCAGAATTGAGAACACCTGGGACGAATATGTATTACTTATTTAAATGCCACAAGGCATATATCTGTTTGCTTAAATATTCCAATTTATTCCAAGACAGTAAGTGCCTTGCAAGAGTGAATTATGGATGGTAAATCAAGGCACTGAGTTATTAGTTATGACACCATACGGTTCTGTCTTAGTCAATACATCTCTCTGATATTTAAATGAGTGTTCCTGTCTGCAAAAGTTATAATGAGCAACCTTGATCTGATCCACACAACTTCACAAATACTCTTGAAATAACATTATGTAAGGTGCATCATAAAATTGCCTGTATAGATTAGAATCTGTCCCTTTGCACTCGTGCCTCACAGCTAGAAGGTCCTGAGTTCAATCCTAACACCAGGCGGCAGGGCCCTTCTGTGTGGAGTTTGCATGTTCTCCCCATGTCTGCACGGGTTCTCTCCAGGTACTCCAGCTTCCTCCCACAACCAAAAACATGCACTCGGTGAATTGTCTACTCTAAATTGACCAGTTGTGAATGCAAATGATTGTCTGTCTGTCTGTCTGTCTGTCTGTCTGTCTGTCTGTGTAGTCATGAGGTCTCAGCCTCAAAATTGTGAAGCATCTAGAGATAATCAGCAATTATGATTGGCGCCATACAAATAAAATTGAATTGAAAAAAAATTAATTAAGAGACTGATTTCACAGTAAAACACAAGAGAGGTCTACTGTGAAAGGATTTATGGCTGTGCAACATAAAAAGTAAAAGTTTCCTCACAGATTGAAAGCTACTTTTGAAAGATGGCCACATTTTTTTTAAGCACAAGTCTGACATCCAAAACTCCTTGTGCAAACATGGTACCTCCGACAGCCCAGAGCAAAGCAGACTTTTGAGAAAAGAAGAATGGGTTCAATACTTTTTAACTGCTCAAAATCTGAAATTAATTTAGTTGTAGCCTTGGGATTCAATTAAGGTACCTATTAATTCATGTTCTAGGTCATTGTGCACATATATTTTAACTGACTATTTATAACACTACAAATATTGCATATGGTTCCAATCTAAAGCTTTCCATTTTTTTAATGAAAGCCAACTTTGTTTTTATGACAACAAAAAACCTTAGAGGGGTAGATTAAGATTCAATTAAGATTTTAAAATGAACTCTTACTATCAAAAGAGAGAGGCAGCTATTTTCCAAACTTGTGTTGTTAATCGATAACTTTGAAACACATGATGCTGTCACTAACTTTTTACATACAGCTGCGTTCATAAGTCATTATTATATCTCCAACTTCGGAGTCTTGATATACAAAAATACTAGTTAAATTCTTTCATGTTTTTACATCAAAAATATTAGTAAATACCACTTTAAAATCTGATTTTATTGCGCTTACAGAATTATAAGTAGAATGGTCACTTTAATAGAGTGAAAGAACTTTAGAAGTACAAATTTAAGTGACTATGGTTTTCTTCTTTTGTAATGTTGCAAATCACTTGGATGTCACAAATCTGCCTTCCAGGTAGAGAAACAATAGATTGCAGCTGCTCATAATGACCTTTTTTTTTTTTACATATGTACATTTCCTTCATTTTGAGCTAGACGTGTAAGGACATAAGAGTACATTATGCATGGAAGAGACATAAATTGGTCAAAACTGACGAAATGCTACATTAAAGTAACTAAGTTCAAAGGCAGGTCTTCACGCAACAATGACCACATAGATTGAAACGCAGAGATCAACAAGAAGGTAGGAGCTCCCCGTTCATTCAGATGACATTATGTAGCTGTAAATGTTACACTGTTTGTATTTTTAAGGCATGAGCTGACACTGTTAAAGTATTAAAGCATTTTTAAAAGATTATTAAAATTCTCTGTCTTGTTTGAGGAGCTGCTATCAAAGGGATTCAGGATTTCAGGGCACATAAATGTTTGATATGCTGCAGGAGTGATGCATGTGGGCTACACTGTGCTTGAGAGGCACACTTTCTGAAGGTCATCAGATCTAATTGTTTGATGGACCAAGTCTTGATTGCTACAGCAAATCCCCACAGCGTTTGCAGAAAGCTCGATATAAGGAAACGGCAATGTTGTCAACATATTTTTATGTTTACAGAGAATAAAGAAAAAATAAGGACTTTGGGGTCAAGAATTTTGAGATGCTTTCAAACATGGCACTATGTGTATTGACACTTTCTTTAACAACATGAAGAATACACTATCTATACAGTTTTAAACTTATCCTCACTTTGGCAAATAGTTGCATACAACAGTCCTCTGATTATCCAATACAGCAGCCACTGGCTCAGTTATTTTCCAATATATAATGTAAATGTTTTGTGGTGCACATTTAATGTAATGTCATTGTTTTATTGACACGTAGAATGAACCAGTGGCTGAGGCTGATTTGTTTAATATCTAGTTGAGAGAAATCTATTGACTTTCCTTTTTTCCTTATTTGCTTGCGAGATGAAAACATATTTTCCTACCCAGCAGCTCTGACCTATTATGACTTTGTAATGTTTTTCAAAAGGACATACTATATTGTTCGTGTGTGTTTGTGTGTATGTGCGAGTGAATGTGTGTGTGCGAGTTTAGGTCCATTCAGGACTTATATCGATATAAGCCAGGCTTAATCCTTTCACTCTGATGGTTTCAATGACAGCAGCACACCATCAGATAAGGGGTCATTGAACTGCAGCAGCCACCTCTTCATTCAGAATAAATGGGGTGCACCAAGAGTGCACCTTACTATGTGCCACATTGCTCTGGTCATAATGAAAATGTAATGCATTTTGGGTTCCAGCTGCCATCGCTGCTGCTCTGCACAGAAGTGATACTGTTGATATTACTTGAATATCTTGCCCAATTTGTCCCCAGAAATGATGCACATAGAAAAGAGAAATTTCAACATTTGGTATGTATGAAATCTAACTTACTCTCCAGGTGTCTTTTTCAAACAATGTCTAAAAAAGTCAGTTTCTATTTGTGAGCTCCTTGGTGCAATCTTTCCTGCACCATGAGAGCACAATTTTATTGCATTGGTGTGTTTTTGTAGTTGTTTAGATTTTCATCCTGAAATTGAAAAGGAAGGTGTACCTTCTAAATATTCCAAATATCCATCAACCTTGAGGGCAATATGGAACAGACATCTATCAAAGCCTGTGTCAGAATAATTCTCTTTCCTGTATCTTGGCACAGCATGACCATATGGAACTGTAGATGTTTTCTTTTGCTTGGCTAACCAGTCATGATGAAAGGAACGAGTAGAGCAGGGAGAGAATTCTTCCTATAAACCAATGTAACATCCACATGGATGTTGCTTTTTGTGCCTCCAATCCCACTGAGGGACTTGAAAACCAGAGACCACAGACAACCTTGATTGAGGCACAGCTGAAACATGCTAATGCCCTGATTTTGTTTTCATTGGGAGGGCTCCCTGGCTGTGGCATATCATTTGATTTTTGCATGCATCAAATTGCTCCATGTGAACTGTCACAACATGTGTTTCTGTCTGCTGATGCCTCAATGAACACCTCCCTTTGAGCAATCATCAAGGGACAGCACTGGATGTTTATTTTGGCAGTAATCCCATCATGAATTCATGCCCATTTCCTTTGGTGTGAGTAGTGGCCCCGTATGTCACTGTAAATCCTGCTGAAAAGAGAGTGAAGAGAAGCATCCCTGCCTCTCAGAAATTACACTGCAACTAATTACATTCACATAGTCAAGAAGGATGTGATAAAAATGACAATGTATTTGTTTTACCTTCTGAATCAAACCATAATCATTTTATATGAAGACAATATGCGCATCTGTGAATTATTGTGTGCAAATAAGGACATTTAAAGGGTCTCAGAAGTGTTAAAGTATTATAGAATCTGGGCAATTTGCTGTAAACTAATTATAATCTAATTCTCTGATCTCTGTTTTTTGTTTGCTGCTTTCTACACTCTCTCCTGTTCTCTCTGCGGTTTAAAATCGGGCCCATTAAAACAACCAGTGCTTAATGACAGCATGTTAACACAGCACAAAAAAGAACATTCTCCTTTGCCTTTTTCTTCATTTAAATTCAATTATCAGCTAGAACAGTTAGACAGCAAGGGAATGATAATAATGAGGGGTGTGCACAGGATGAAGGTGTGCAATGGCCGCATAGTGACATCTTTTGTTCTGTTTTCGGATTGGCAAGATAATGGCAAGGGCTGCCACGAGGGGGGCCAGGAAAAGTGGAGCTCACCACGCAGGTTATCTTTCATGCTGTACAGGATAATCACGGAGTGGTGAAAGCTGGGGAGCAGCAGAGACATATCTTCTTGTAGATCAAGGTCAAAACAACTCAAAGGAAGGTGGAAATTCAGTTTCAAAAACACTCACAGCTGCCTGAAACATATTGATCTAGCTCCTCTTCCCTCTACCTCCAAAGTCATTTCTCTGATAGACTCTGGTAGAAATACATTATTTTCTTGTCATAGGCGCCACAATGGATCTCTGCTCAGAATATACTGCACTTATAGGGAGAGGAGAGGGAGGAATGTTAAGAGCATTGTGTGCTATATTTGAAATAACAATGCATAGACTGACCTCCACTACCCATCAATCCCATCTGTAACAGTTTCTCATTCTAAAAGCTGAAATTGCCATCAGTCAGGGTGACTACAAATTAAGAGCATCAAGAACTGGACATGTTAGAATGCCAATAAGTGCAGAAAAGCATCTATTTGTCAAGCGTAGAATTGCTATAATTAGGGTTTAGAGTGGAGATAAATGTTACGTATTGCTTTTAAGAATGTATAGCTGCTTTATACATAGAATCACTCTGCAGAAACTTTACACAGACAGATCAATAACAACACCCGGCACTGAGTCCTCTCAGGCATTGCAGTAAGCTCAGACACTGATGTATGTGAGCCAAGTGGCCTTTGCAACAAAGGAATGGCAACTCCCTCTTATTCCTTTGATTCATGCCCTTGGAGGCTGGCACATATTCCAACCAAAGAGTGTCTAATAATCTTATTGAAGTGCTTGATGCTAAGCAAAATTGTTATCCTTAATTCACAGAGTTAGAGATCAAACTGTATGAGGAAGGCTTTAGTGAATAGATTATGTTCCATTTGATTTTAATTCCTTCAAACTAATAAAGCAAATTTTCAACGCAAAGCATGCAGTGATGGACAGAGACCATGTTTCTTAGATTACAGAAATTTAAAGGTTCTATGTTGTGAAAATACATCTTTTGGGGGTTTTGACGTTCATATAAAATCTCTGGTGTACAATAAAAATTTGTGAACTTGCTAACTATTGTCAATCCTGACAATACGGAAAACAGGAAAACCTAGTCATTTTGAATTTTTTTGATATGTGACATCATAAGTCATAAGATTCAACTCAAGATTCCATTGGCAGCTGGGGCACCGTTCAGGGGACTCCAAGAAACCCTGACTCCCACAGAGTTACTGTGGACTTCTCTCTGTAAATACTGTGAATAAATGTTTGTCATGAGTCATCATAGTCTGAGTTGTTTTATTTGGACCCTCTAATAAGTGATCTGATAGCCCATCTTTAAATTTTTGCTTAGTTATTTAGATATTATGGCAAATAATCCAACAAATCCTTCCTGTGCTGGGATTTGATTGACAGGTCACAATGCCCACTATGGTAACGCAACTTGCCAGTGGAGTCAGCCCGAGTATAGAGCATAGTTTTATCTGAGATAGGCTTGACTGTAGTAGTTGGGAAGTGTTTACACTAACAACTCTGTAATATGACTTTGTTTAGCAATGCTTGGTAAATTGTACTGAGTCAGTCAGCTAGCAGCTAGCATTAGCTTACCTGTAACACCCTTTGACATACTAGACCGGGGCTGTTCAGTGAGGCCAATGTGGAAGTAACTTTAAATTGTAATACCACTGCTTGGCCACTGGGGAACCGTTCGTCTGACTCCAAGAAGCTTTTTTCCCATAGAGATACATTGGACTTCCATCTGAAAATACTAAGTGAATACATTTTTTTCATGGGTCATCATGGTCTCAAATGTTTTACTTGGTAAAGTAACATGGTGGTCCATCTTTAAATTTTTGCTTTGCTATTAAGATATTACAGCAAATAATCCAGCAACTCACTGCCGTGCTGAGGTTTGATTGACACGTTGCTATAGTAGCAGCCCGTTTGGACTGATTCAGACGTTCATATCTTCTATTTATTCAATATGTTCATAGTTATCCATGAGATACACTTGACTGCAGCTCTGGGTAACTGTTTACACTAGCAACACTGTAATATGACATTGTTTGGTGAAGTTTTACTGCATCAGTAAGATAGCCACTAATGTTAGCTCCCCCATGAGTCCTCTGGCATGAACGCTGCCATTCGTCCAAATATGGTTACATCCTGTTTTTAGCTCCAATATGCCGTCAAGGAAGTGACAACCCGATTGGCCTCAAAACGGCCCTTAAGAAACTAATGGGTGACGTCACGGTCACTTTGTCCAGTAATATGTACATAGTTTATGCATACTATGCTCCAGTAGCTCTGCCACCATTATTCCAAATATGGTTCCAGCCTGTTTTTGGGGACTAAAATGCCATCCAGGAAGTGGCAACCAACTTCAGAAACAATGGGTGATGTGATGGTCACTTTGTCCACTAATACTGTACAGTATATACAGTCTATGGTTATAACCCAATCATAGATGAGCTAAAATTAGCCCCATCCCCACTGGAGCACATTCCTGACATTTTTTTCCACTGAATTGTCCACGAAAGGTCAATATTCTGTGTTCATGTAGCCTTTGGGGAAAAATTATCCCTGGTGACATTGGGAATAACCTGTGTTTCAACCAGTCAGAGTGTTTTATGATTAAAAATGAGCAGACATGACAATTCCCCTTGCTATCAGAGTGTCTGCGGGTGAAAAAGTCAAATTAGCAAGCTTTGTTTTGTGCACACCCAAACAGAAGTATTTAAAAGACATACAGTATATAAGCTGCACAGATATAATTTTAATTGCTACAATATGGAACCTTCACCTCTGCCTTCCCTTACATACAGCATCATTTTGCTGAGGTTCAGTCTGTTTAGTCATCTCAGGCTGGATGTTGTTCGAATGATGTCCCTAACCATGTTCTCTGCCTCTTTGTTCTGAGCACAAATCCTTCTTTTATTATACAGGCAGCAGCGTAAGGTCCTGACCCCACTTCCCCATTGCAGTTTCCTCCACATTTGAAGCTCGCCTTCACTCTCTTGGATCATTGTAATACTCTATGCACTTGCTTTGATGTAATAACTATGTGCAACTTGTAGCTAGTATGGAATTTGATGGAGCTAAGACCTGACATAGGATGGAGTGCAATAGGCGGTGTGTGTCAAATGAATCCATGTTTAGGATTTGTTACACAAGCATCCTTTCCTTAATCCTATCTGTAGAGTTATACATTTGATCAGTCTCTGGGTTTATGAAAAAGTATTGTTCTTCCTGAAATATTTTTGAAAATCAGTCATACTGAATATTGTAAATACTACTACAAAATGACTCATTGCAGTGATTGATAACCTCGAATGAATTAAGGGCAAATGAATGATACAAATAAACATTGTACACATAATCTTTTGGATTTAATCATTCAGTCAATCTGGCAAAGCTAAATTCTACTGAAGCTGCTGGAGCTACAGTATATACAGAATTATCTTCTGCCAGTATAATTTATTGACTGAGCACTTAATTGATTTACTGACACTATTCTCAAAGTCACCTCATTTGAAGTGTTACTCAGGAACAACACTACTGCCGTGGATGAGTAGTTTATCTGGATAATTAGATGTTATTAATCAGATGAAGATTAATATAATCATCAATTAATGAGATGATCCTCTGACATAAATATGACAAAATGTTTGAAGCAGAACACAACAAAAAAAAAATTCTAAAATTCATTCCACCCTTTTCTGAAGGAGTGTTTTTAGTTATATTTCTGAAGGACAATGAAGAATATTACACTCTGATTTATACACTTAATCAGGATAATGAATTATTGTACTGATCTTGATATATACCGTATTGGCAGCGAAGAGCTGTTGGCGTAATAGGACATGATGTTATAAAACAGGTTGCAAAGTAGCCCACACATTCACATATGGATAGTGTGAGCTCTAAGATTACTCTCCTCAAGGTTGTGACTTTTTTTTTCGCTAGCGTGGAAAAAAAATAAATAGCTTATGGCCAAAACCCTGACTTCAAACAGCACAGCTGACAACAAAGTCAATAAATGGGTCATATCAGGCAACACTGGGAGCATACAAGGCCAGGCTATTCTGAGATCAGAACTCCCGAACCAAATGGAAGGTATTCTAGGTGACTGAGTTCATGTTGATGTAACTCACCTGTGTCGGGATCTGATAAGAAAGTTTGACTGAGATTTGAACACATCAATCATTTATAAGAGGAATATGGCTTCAGTACGTGGTGACACAAGCATCTGCTCTTTGAGCTCTTCTCCCTGGCTGCACAAATACACACATGCATTCACATCTCCTCTATACACACGCAGACAAGCAGTTTTCTTAGGTAGAATAATTGTGTGCCACCCCTAGCTGTCAACTCATGTCAGTGTCTCATTAGCGCTGGTATTGGCTCTGTCGTAGCGGGTAGCATCAGGAAAGGTCAGAGTGGCAGTGTCTGCACTGTCACACTGAGCGCAGGCTGGACAGACACAGCAGGCTCTGCCCTGCCTGTCTGGGCAGGCCTGATCCAAGCGGGATAAAATTTTACACCAACATTTCAAAGGCTTTGTTTGGTTACAGCCCTTCAGCTGCGAAGAAAATAATGTATAAATTTGATCAGTTTTAACCATGTAATCAGGTGCAGTAGTACAGGGGTTGCCAACATATACAATTTAGAGCCATTTTTTACACACAAAGTAAAAAATCATATGTGTTGAGAGCCAGAAAAAATATTTCAACCCTTTATGTACCACTTGACATATGATGCACATTGTAGCGGTGATGTGTTTAAAATGATTATTACTTTATTCTTTTATTCAGTGTGTTTATTATTTTGGTTAATTGTATTGATTTTGTTGATGTATGATGTTTTTATTTCATGGATCATTTTCAATTTCTGTTTATTTCAAGGTCTTGTTGGCAAACTAGCTAGTAGCCGATTGTTTGCGGCCAACTGATATAAATGATTAAACAGGTGACCAGCCAGTCAACTCAACTTACAGCCTCATAGTTGTCAAGTTAGTATGTCTGTCTTTTCTTACTTGTACCAGATGTTGAAGGAATCTGAAATGCAGACTCTCTCCTCACTCATCCTGCGGGTAGATAAGCTACAGATACTAGCTTTATACATATTAGCTACCGGGACGACTGTGTCCAACTCTGCGAGTGAGTGCATGAGCTCGTGCACCTATGAGGTTGTAAGTCGTGATGACTGGCAGTTCACCTGTCCAAGCATGTACTGCAGACTGTGGCAAAACATAGGCTAAGAGCTAAACTCCCAACCTTTATTGGATAATTTTATACATTATTGTTCATTTTATTGATTATTTTGGTCACTGATTATTTGGTTTGACTGCGAAATTGTTTATCATTTTATTAATGTTAAATATTTTTGTGAGTATTTTAGTTAATTATTGCTGTTTTGTGGAATATTTTGTTCATTATTTTTGATTATTTTTGTGTAGTTGTTCATTTACATGACTATTTTTTCATTTTTTTTATTTCCATCCAGTCAATATATTATTTTAATCATTTTTGTATATTTTATCCAGTTTCCAAATTATTTTTATAATTATGTTCATTATTTTGCTTGTTTTGTTCATTTTTTTGGTCATTTAATTCATTATATTGTTAATTTTGTAGATTTTTTATTCGTTTTATTGTATTTTTGGTTCATTGTCTAGTTTATGTTTTTCTTCTTGTTGATTTAGTATTTATTTTGCTCATTTTGATTGATTAGAATACTGTATGTTACTTCCACCACTGGACAAAGCCACAGGAGCTACTGGGGAGGGGTTTAATTCAATTCAATTCAATTTTATTCATATAGCGGCAATCATAATCGACAATTATCTCTAGGTGCTTCACAATTCAAGGCCAAGACACCACAAGTATACACAGAACAAACCCAACAGAACCACCAAGAGCAAGCCAAGGGCAACAGGGGGGAGGAAAAACTTCCTTTAATGGAAGAGAAAAACCTCCAGCAGAACCAGCGGCTCAGGGTAGGCAGCCATCTGCCTCCACCGGTTGGGGTTAGTGGACAGAGGAGAGACAAAAGAAAAAAGTAGAGATAGAACAACAAGCAACACAGACACTGGACCGGTCCGCAGTCAGCAAATACACAGCATGGACGTCAGGAAACCTAGACACCGAGGGCAGAAGGAGGAAGCACAAACTACAGGAAAGAAAGGAAGGGTAGAGAGGGACAGAGGAAGAGAGGCGACTAGAGAGAGGTGAGAGATGAAGAGAGAAGGTGTAGAGAGTAGTAGATGTAGAGAGTAGGGAGAGGGAAGGAGAGAGGGAGATGGTGGGACAGAGAGAGAGAGTGAGAGGAAGGGAAGAGATTTAGAGAGAGAGGTAAGTGAAAAGTTAAAGAAAGAGATAAAGAAAGAGATAGAGAGCAAAGTGCAGTGCATCACTGTTCCCCAGCAGCCTAGGACTATGCAGCAGAGCTAAGGGAAGATTAAGGGTTTGACTGACCTAGACTTAACTATATGCTTTGTCCAAAAGAAAGTCTTAAGCCTAGTTTTAAAGGTACAGAGTGTGTCTGCATCCCGGTGCCACATTGGAAGTTGGTTCCACAGGTGAAGAGCTTGGTAACTGAAGGCTCTGCCTCCCAGTCTTGTTTTACCAGAAGTAGGCCTGCAGTCTGAGAGCAGAAAGTTCTGATTGGTTGATAGGGAACAATAAGGTCTTTGACATAGAATGGAGCCTTATTGTTTAAGGCTTTGTAAATTAGGAGGAGGATTTTAAATTCAGTTCTAAATTTTACAGGCAGCCAATGAAGAGAAGCTTGTATTGGAGAAATATGATCTCTCCTTCTGACTCCAGTTAAAACTTGTGCTGCAGCATTTTGGATCAGCTGGAAACTCTTTATGCCTTCATTTTGACATCCTGCCAGTAGTGAGTTACCATAATCCACCCTTGACGTAACAAACACATGGATTCATTTTTCTGCATCTCCTTGGGACAGGATATGTTTAAGAGCCACATGTGGCCCTGGAGTCACATGTTGCAGACCCCTGATGTAGTGTATAACCCATACGTAACACTGGTATGACTGTTTATTAAACTACAAACATGTTACAAACAATTAAAAGGTGAATGATTACTAGGGTATCTTCGTGTCATCCCTTATACACATATACTGTATTGTTAACATACACCAGGGGCCCATATCATGAAAATTAACTGCTGTTCTCAGCTCAGGATTTGTGGAATCAACAAGGTGGATTCCTTCTGATCAGGCTACTGTAGTTCACTCTGGTATCTCAGCCTGGTAAATTAACCTGTTGCCAACTGCGGATCAGAATGTCCCATAGCACCACCGACTGAACCACTGCTGACAAGTCACTTCTACTAGAACATATTAAGAGAACATCAAAAACTCACTTTGTGCTCTGTGGTCTCATGCCATGCTGCGGGACAGGAAAATAAGAGTGATATCTACAGACAATAGCTGCATTTCCAACCAAAAGTATTGAATATGTATTTATTTTAATTGACTACCTTATGTGGATCTTGGGAGGTGCAAAAAGGTAGAGACGCTAGATTTTAAGTCCTTCACCAGCAAACAGATATGACATCATTTAAAAAAGCATCGGTCTGAAGCTATCTGCCTACCGTTATTATATACTTGAAGAAAATGGAAAACAATAGAAGTCTTATCCTCCAGCCGTGTGCTATTGAGGTCATTTTTGTAGCATCGCTGTGTGTTTATACATAGATGTGTTTGACGCTACTCAGGCGAGACAGTGGGATCATGTTGTAGCCAAAGCTTAGCAGTTAGCTTAGCTCAGCAGGTTAGCTATTTTCATCATTTTTCCAACTGATGTGTATTTTTTTTCCATACAGCAGACTTTTTGATGCAAAATTTCAATACTTTTTTGACATTTGAGCAGAAGCACACCTAATGTTTGAGGTACAACACACCTAATGTTAAGCCTGGGACTTTCACTTTTTTCTGTTTCATATAAAAAAAAAAAAAAATTCTCTAATATAGACAAATCCCTCTCTTTAGAAAAGGATTAAAGCATTAATGTATTTTTCATTTATTTTATTTGACCTTTATTTTACCAAATAAAATCAGTTGAGAACAGCTGTCCATGAACTGAAGGGTTAGCGGTTTGATTGCCAGCTTCTCATGTCCACAGGCCGAAATGTCCTTGAGCAAGACACTGAATCCCACATTGCTCCCAGTGAGTGTCACTGGTGAATGTGTGTGTGAATGGGTGAGTGGAAAGCAGTGTAAAGCGCTTTGTATGCCGTAGGGTAGAAAGGCGCATAAGTGCAAGACCATTTACCATTTACCAAATACATATAGAGACAACACAAACAAAACAAAGGAAAAACAGATAAAAGAAACAATACAGATGAATTCAGGACTCCCAACCAATGGTAAAGAGACTATGGAATTAAAAGCAACATGGATACCTAGTAGAGTGTGTAGGGAGAGAGCAGAAGGGAACTCAACACGTGCAACTGTCAACTAGGGAATGTTGTAGTTTCTGTTTAAACATACGGAGTGATGGGAGAGCTCAAAGTTTAAAGGAGTTTTGGAGGGAGTTCCCATCATTTGCTGCAGCAAAATGAAAAGAATTCTGGCCAAAGACAGTGCAAGCTTTCGGAAGAGATAGAATAAAGAAGTCAGTGGACCTCAGGTTGTAGTTACTGTGGGAAAGGTGCAAAAGGTTAGAGAGGAATTGAGGTGTTTTCCTTAAAAGAGTCTTGTAGATAAATAAAAACCAATGATATAGTCGCCTGATGTGAAGGGAGGGCCAGTTTATCAGTTTATATACAGTAAGTCACAGTGATGGGTGGAAAAAGGTGCACCAGTGGCAAATCAAATGGCTGAGTGGTGGAGAACATCCAGGCAGTTAAGGGCACACTTGGGAGCCATTTTATAAGTGACGTCACCATAATTGAACACAGGGAGTATTGTCATCTTTACCAGGGTGTGTTCGGCAGAGTTTGTGAATGAAGCCTTGTTACGGTAAATGAATCCCAGTCTGGCCTTAACTTTGGCCTGTTGATGTGGATCTTGAAGGAAAGTGAGTGGTCCAGCCAGAGACCAAGGTATTTGTAGGAGCTCACAAAATCCAGTCCTGAGTCGTCAGCACAGGTGATCTTGACATAATACTTGACTTGATGATTTGATATTTGACAGTTTATCTTACACTTTAAATTATATTCTTAATTAAATTCAGCATGAACATTTTTTAGCCCCGCTGCTATTCATCCAAATATGGTTACATCCTGCTTTTGGCTCCAAGATGTTGTCCATGATGACACTAATATGCAGCCTATGGCACAGACTGTCCTCAAAAAGTTGAGCCATTTCTGTTAAACTTTTGGTTTTTATGGTGCATTTTGTTTCTTTTCTTCTTCTATTCTTCCACCACATGAGCAGTACTGTGCTAGATTGCCCCCAAAATTTCCGGTGGCACTGCATTGTTTTCAACTGTGCATTGTTCATGTGTTAATTGCATTAAAATTTTTATTCACATTCAATCAATCAATCAATCAACTTTATTTATAAAGCACTTTAAAACAACCAATCAATCATGTAAATGAATTAATCTGGATTAACACGTTAATTTTGACAGCCCTAAATTTGATGCATTTTCTTGATTATTTTGTTCATTTTTTTCTCATTTTTTTTTATCATGTTGTTCATTTTTACAAATTTTCTTGATTATTTTATTTATTTATACATTTGTTCTTTACTCTCATTGTTAACTAAACATCAAAAAAAGATCAAAAGGCAACACCAAGCATTGTAAGGATAATTTTCAAGACACATGTTCAATTTTATTCATTTTCATGGCATTTTGATTATTCTGATACAATTTCTTGATTATTTTGTTCATTTCTTACTGATTTTTTGAGAGTTTTGTTTGTTTACTCTGATTTCTGTTTTGAGTTTAATAAAGATTTTAATTTTAGTAAAGATTTTTTTTCATGTTGGTCAAAGTTTTTACCTTTAAACTTTCATTTTTGCTTCATCTAAACTTCAATGTTGTTGCCGATAGTTCAGACATTATTCTGTATACTGTATCTACTTTTTGGAAACTGCAGTTTTCATGTAAACTCAGTATTTTCATTATGATTATTTTTTTCCTTTCATTTTATTTTCACCTTAATAACGGCCTTCTTATGCTATTCACATTACTAAAATGCTTCTTCCTTTACTTTACTGTTGTTACTGTAACCAGTATGTTGAATTCGGCAACTGTTTTGATTTGATCTCAACTTTAATGCTCTTTTTTTAATGTAATACGACTTTGATGCTAATGTTATTTTATATTCATTTAAATTAAAGTTTTACTTCGTTTAAGCTTTAACACAGCTGTTTTGATGCTGCTAACACTTTCATTCTGCAGGTTTTTTGTTTGAAATCAGTGATTTTTCTCATGTGTTTTTACTCTGTTTCATGTATCACCATATAATATGTTACATATACTGTATCGCAACATAACCAGAAACGTTATTAACATATTTGGGTGAAATTTTCAGCATAGGTCAGAAATGGCACAAGGGCAATTTTTTAAAGGATTCTTCATTGTGAGATGGGGCCAAATTCAAGATTTGTCCTTGTATCATCACAAATAACACACAGAAAACTTAGCCAATAAAAAGGGTAACGCCATAATAGATTCTATCAAACCACAAAGTTCGATCCAGATATGGACAACATTGCCTATACTAATAATGAAAAATAGCTATTGTAAGGTAACAAATAAATCTATAGACATGCAACTGGCACCAAACTGTAGTGGAAAGTCTGGTGATTCAGTAATGTGCCCACAGATTTGAAGTATCTTCAATATTTATGGCACTAGATCCAGAAGAAAACCACTGTTACTGAAATATTTTTTGGTGAATAACTATTGAATTAATAATGATATTTATGTGATTCTAGATGCTAATGGTAGGTTTTCATGATCAAAGAATCCAATAATGAGGGTCAAATACATTTAAGAATATTACTTTTAGGTGCAGTAACATTATGGAAGAAATGAGCATAAATTTAAATGTAATGGTAGGTTTTCACTACGAAGAGAAACTGAGCAGCCCTTGCAGAGGTCTGCGCTGTCTGAGTGCTTTCTAGTTTCTTAAAGTAATGATGTACTTTTTTTTCTCTTTATTTATCTGAGTGTTTCTTGCCATCATATACATTTGTACAGTTGCTGTAGTAGCACTAATAGGTCTATTGATTCACTAATCACCCTCAGTCTACACAAGACAACTGATGGTCTAAAGCAAATTAACAAATTAACTCTTGACAAGGCACACAAACTGTTTCAGGTGACTACCTTGTGCAAAGCTGTCATCAAAGCTAAATGTGGCTACTTTTGACAATCTAAAATGTAAAACATGCTGGGCTGTGTGTAACACCATTTTGTTTGCTACATAATTCAATATACTCTGCTTGGCCAAAAAAGGTCACCATCTTGATTGATCTAAGCCTCCCATTGGATAATTACTGCATGGGTGATTATGTTTCAGCTGGAAACAAGTTATTTAACCCTACCTGATCCAGTGAGTAGCTTCTCATTTCATCAGTAACAATGTCAAAAACATATCCTGTGGTCGTGGAAAAGATGTTCATCTTTTTCATAAGGGTCAAATTATTGGCATCAAGCAAAGAAAACATCTAAGGAGATTGCTGAAACTATTCAGATTGGGTTAAGAACTGTCCAACGCATTAGTAAAAACTGGAAGGATAGCAGGGGACCAACATCTTTGAGGACGAAATGTGATCGGGAAAAAATGTTGAAGATTATGATTGGCTTAAGCATTTGGTGAAACCAAATTGTAAAAAAAAAAACAATAGTAGAACTCAGGGCTTTATATAATAGTGAATATTCCCACATGCACAATGTGAAGGATCTCAAGGGATTTGGACTAAACAACTGTGTAGCCTTAAGAAAACCACTTATCAGTGAGGCTAATCAGAAAAGCCTTCAATTTGCTACAGAGGAGCTTGATGGGGCATCAGGGTAAGGAGAGCTAAAGGCGGTCCAATGAAATTCTAGAGTGTGTGACTGCCAGGCAGTGCTTGTTTTTTCACAGATTGTATGTTTTCAGCATTAATATACAATGTTAAAAATAATAATAAAAAATAGTGTTAGAACACTGAAGTAAAAGATTTGTCCAAGCTTTGAACTGTCACTCTACATATTGAGCTTTTAATATTACATCAAGCCACAAGTTAAATTGTGAGCCAGGATGCAAACTCCACGCTACTGTCAAATCCTTCCATTTTGCATACAGTACCTACCATCTACCCTAGCAACCTCCTGCACACAGAGGCACCAAATAACAACTAAATTGGATGATTGTGGCAAAAACCAAAACAGCAGATCCTTCAGTGTCAAATTACATTGAGACTGGAAGCATACAATGACAATATCAGTTGATTTTTGACATGGATGTTAAACTATAAATACATACTCCTGGAAAATATAAATGAATTCCCTGTGTAGCTTTGTCCCTTACACAGATACAGTGTTGTCACATTGTCTTCCCCGGCTCACAGTGCTTGCTTCAGACTGTCATGCTCCCACTGGCTCCTTTCTCCCCTTCGCTTCACAGATCTGACTCGCATAAGCAGCCCTGAATGTGTTTGAGTTTTTGAAAAAGCAACGATAACACTATTCAGATTGGGGGAGTGGATGAAGGCTGACAGGTGGAGAGACACAAACAGGAAAACCTTGCTGATGCCCTGTCTGCCAAAACCCCTCTGATACATGTCCAAAACTCTGACGGGACTGAGACACAACAGCTCGACCAAATTTATTTCACTCTGTTGCTAGCCTTTCATTTTTGTGTCTGGCGCCGGGATGCTTATCAACTGCAGAACTATTAGCCGCATCAAATCAATGTGTTCATTGCTCTCTCTCTTGCCTCTATTGCTCTCCTCTTCTTTACCTCCCATCCCTCCCTCTCTGTCTCTCTCTCCCTTTCTGCCAGACAGGTCAGATATTAGAAACCTGTATTATCAGGTCTTCCCAGGATGCTGGTGGAAAAGTTGATTTGCAACGCCCGATTGAATCTACTTATCCTTCATCCCTTTCCAACCCCCAGCCAGCTGCCCCAGCAGACAGGAGCCCACTGGCCTATCTACACTGAGGTGCCAAGGAATAAAAATATCTATCTACAGAAAGAGGGGGTGGGATGAAGGGAGGTAGACCGAATGGAGAAAGGAGACAGAGAGAGGGGAAACGAAGAGAGGGACAGAGTGTCGGCCCACATGTCACAGCTTTGGACAGCTGGGGGAGTGAGGGGAGGGGATATAAATGTACTCTTTGCCTCTTTCCATCGCAACCCCAGCCCCATCCCCTTTGCAAACCTTTATCTACTAGCATTATACATCCATTTATCAGTCAGCAAACAAAACATGTCACACCTCCCATGCTGAATCCCACCAGCCCACACCAGGCACACATGGACAGTTCGTGCAAAGTAAACATTTCAGACAAAGGTAAATTAGTCAAATCCCTGAAAGAAGTTGAGGGAACCAAAGGTCACAGCGGACATTCATTAAATGACTGTAAGTAGTGCCAATTGAAGCTTGTGCATGATAAAGGAAAATGGAGAAAAGAAATATTTATCTGTTGACTGGGTTGCCACGGCTGACTGGCTGTCAGTAGCACAAAGAGAGCTATTATGGCTTTATCTTTGTAAATAGAGGGGAAAGTGAGTCTTGGCTTGCAAGCTGAGGGATGAAGGGATGAATGAAGAGTCAGAGAGAGGAGGAAGAAGAATGGGGAAGTGAGCGAGGTGACTGATGAGAAGAGTGTGGAACAGTGGCTGGTGGAGAAAAAGGAAAAGAATACACAGAGTGGCAGCAGCTCCAGAATGCTGCTTTCATCAAGAGGGGATGGCAGCGTGTGTGTGTGTGGGTGTGTGTGTGTGTGTGTGTAAAGGGGGGCTGCTCAATTTGTGAATGCAATTACTGTAGACCTCCCAAGTCTGACTACTCAATCGAATCAACACTGTGGTGGCAACTTGAGTGGCTAATTTCATTCTGTATGCCCTTCATTTATGAGACAAAACGGACAATTAGGGTAATGACTATGGCAGGTGTCCTCATATAAAGAGGTGTCACCAAAAAACTTCTCTCTAAGTACCATGGCTATGACAAGTAAAACACAGAGTTGCTGCAAATTGACTGGCACCAAGCTTTGTGCTCTGCCGCAGTGACACAGCCACAGATCTAAAGGGACAGCTGTCAATGGAAACGTAGATGTCACCAGGCCAGAAATCCACAGCATGGACAGGGCTTCCTGAAGTTTCGTCCTTTGACTTTAATCTCAGACTCAGTTGCTACCTTTAACAAATTCTCCCCAGACAGAAATCTTTGGGTTATTGGCACCAGTGCACCTGCAATTAAAGCTCCAAAAACAAACTCCATTACCAGCAGTGTGTCTTTGAGATTTCCTGCAGATGCTTTCTGACATCCGAGCCAAATGATGTTTGACTTTTAGGCCTTGGAAACTTTTAATGGAGTTCATTCTGCAATCAACCTGGCCGGGGAGCCGAGTGAACTCTGACTTTGTAGTATTGATCTCCCCCAATGTGTTTACTGGCTGAGGTCACCAGAATCCCTTCTCCAGCCTGTAACAGGGTCAATAATGTCAATACAGTAAATTAGGTAATTCTGCTGTAAAACATCTCAGGATGGTCAATTTCCATTTTAGTAAACTTTATATGCGTGACATACAATTACATCCACATGTCAACGTGTCAAGCTGTCACAGACTTCTAGTGGAGAGAGGGAGATTGAATCTGGACCAGGCGTCTGGATGTATATATAAGGGGGCGGATCTATGAGCAAACAAATCACCTTTTGTCAAGTCCAATGATAAATCACTGCTCTGTAGAAGATGGATGATTAGTGGCATTTAACCCTTCACTGGCGTGGCCTGAGGGAGCTAAGGGTTAGCAGACTCTGTGTAGAAATAGTGAATCTGTATCAGCTTTGGATTAAATACATTTTATCTTGATAAAGCAACACTAACCTTTTTATTTATTTGTATACCTTTTTAATTTAGTATTGACTGGAATTTACTGCTCTATGGTATGAGTAAGAACAAGTAACATTTTTCCGTTTCCATAATACAAAATTTGAAAAGATCATAAAGCATTATTTATTTAACAGTGTTTTATATCGATATTTCATAAAAATGTCATAAAAATGTATTTGTAAATATATGATTAGTATGATTTGATCATTAGGAAAAAATTTTGCCTTTTTTATTTTGTTTGACAATGAAAATCCTCACTGACTCAGTGCTTCATCCATCCATCCCTTTTCTAACCCTTAATCCTTACAAGGTTCAGGGAGGGTGCTGGAGCCTGGTGAAGGTAGGGTGCACCCTGGATGAGTCGACAGTTCAATGCAGGGCTGACATACTGTACACAGAGACAACCAGTCACAGTCACAGTTATACCTATGGGCAATTTAGAGTGACCAATTAACCTAACCCCTTTGTAGTGTATGTATTTGGTTATGGGAGGAAGCCGGAGTGAACGGAGAGAATCCACACAGACACGGGGAGAACATGCAAACTCCATAAAGAAAGGCCCGCGTTGGGTTTGAACCTGGACACGAGTGCTACTCACTGCACCACCGTGTCGACCCTGACTCACTAATATTTATTTTATTTGACCTTTCTTTATAGGTAAGTTATTAAGCACACAATCTTATTTACAATGGTGGTCTGGCAAAAGGCAGAACCTCTTGAGGGAAGGGGAGGTGTTAACATTAAAAAGCACAAAACCAGCAGAACATAATAAAAGATTTTCAGCAAATCCACTACTACATACAGTATAAGAATAAGAATTTGAATGTAACAGCATTTAAGATTAAAAAAGGTTTGTTAAAAATTGTAAAAAAAAAAAAATACTCAAAATCTTTCACTTATGTTAGTAAAACTAAAAATTCCACAGTGTATAAACACTCCATTAAAATTAATTTCCTCATTTCAAATTTCTACTTTACTTAAGCACTAGTATTATTAACTAAATCTACTTTAAGTATAAAAAGAAAAAGGACTCACACAGAATGGGTGGTTTCAAATTATTATTACCGTATTTTCCGCACTATAGGGCGCACCGAATTATAAGGCGCACTTGCGTCATGCATCCACCAGATGGCGGTGTGCTACAACAAGTGACACCACTACCTGCAATTTCGTCATGCATCCACCAGATGGTGCTACGCTAAAATGAATGTCAACAAAACAATCTGATAACTCAGTCAAACTTTAAACATTAATGTCCATATTCACACATTAAAACTGCACTAGACTCCGTGTAAACACACGAAAGAAACACGTAAAGCGAACAGTCTCATACCGTGACG
>JAQQAE010002312.1:0-22655 GCA_029823295.1 Pseudamia nigra
CTTTAGTACGACTTTTTGTTATTGTGGAAAGCCTTGAAAAAATGTTTAATTTATAATATTTTTTATTTTTAATAAAGGTTGACTTATCTAAGTTTTTTGTTGCGTAATGCGCCTTATAATCCGGTGCACCTTGTAGTGCAAAAAATGCGGTATTTTATGTTTTACTTGTTAAAAATTTTACAATGTTATTACATTAGTGTCATATGAAACTATCATGTCATTTTTATCAAGGAAAAAGTGATGAAATCTTATGTTACATTTTACCCACCTAGCTGACAACTTCTTAGGCATTTACTGCGTGAAAGTAAATTTTAATCTAAAAGTATGAGTCTTTAAACATTTTGAAACAAGTTGCATTAGTTGCTGATGAAGGCAGTGAACCAAGTGCAAAAAAACCAACAAGCGTCCCAGCAGAACATTGCAGAGGTTCTGTTAAGTTCTACAAAGTAGGTGCAATTTCCTTTAGTTACACGAGTTTAAATTAGAAAAAAATACATATATTAATTGAAAACAATAAGCAATTTTAGTCAACTAAATCAATAATAGATTTAGTCAACTAAAGTTGCTTATTTTTTTCATTGACTAAAATTAGACTAAAATTAAAACAAATCAGATGACTAAATCTTGACTAAAACTATGATTAATTTTAGTCAAAAGACTAAGACTAAAAGTAAATTAAAATTTCTTGTCAAAATTAACACTAGTCACGAGTTGTATTTTGTACAGTTTTTCCATATACTGCGTGTCAAAAGTTTGGACATACCTTTTACAGCAAGTCTGTGAAGATTCTCAGTCATCAAGGTCATAGTATTCAAGGGGTGTGGTTTTCCTTCTGTCGACTGGACTGGAAATGAAGAAGCTTCCTGGATAGGTAGCGAAATGTCTTCATTTCCTGAAGAAGCTTCCTGGATAGGTAGCTAGGTAGTGGAATGTCTTCAAACCAAATTTCTGGTCCAGTCAACAGAAGGAAAACCACACGTCTTTTACAGCAATTTGCAATTGTATTTACTGCTGCCAAACACAGACTGCTCTTCATTGAAATAATCTGTTATACAGAAATAACTAACAGAATACTGCTACTGATCAAATTCAAGTTTTGCAATAATACAACTGCAAATGGTTGCAAATAGCCCAACAGTCCTCACCAACTGTCTCTGCACTAGTTCTGAGACTCGATGCAAGATGTGCATGGACCACTAGGTCACAGACTCAAGCAGTACCAGACTGAAGAAATACCAATGGACAGAGGTCATTTATCATGACCTACACTAACTAAAATCTGGAATGAGATTCTTTCTCATTTGAGAACCATTACATCTGCCCCACATTTTAAAAAGCATACATAATTGTTCTTCTGTTGTTGTTGTGTATGAGTGATTACTGTACTGTGTGTTTTCTGTTTGCATTTGTGTGATAGAACATTTATGTGCAGAGAACAGGAGCCTGCTATAATCCAGTGTAGGTTGAGTCAGGCCGGGTTAATTGTAACTTTCACAAAACATGGTTTTGTGTGGTCTGGATGAGGCCAGTGGTAAGAATGTTAAATAGATGGACTCCCGCTAAATCACTGGTTCTGTGTCATTCAGACGTTCTTCACATTAATGCTTATTACAACCTGATTAATAATAATTCAAATTGCAAGCTCACAAAATGGTTTTGTCTCATTAGCATTTAGTAATACAGATCAGGGCTCACGTCCTAACCAAGGACAAAGTGGGAAATTATGACAGTATGTATTATAGAATGTGCTTATATATTTATTTGATTCCTTTCAATCAGTGAATATAAATTAAAAAATGAAAACTGAATAAATATTAAATATTTGCAGAAAAACTTAATAAATTCAGACTGCAAAAAAGTTACATTTTAAAGGTCTAGAAAGGTGCATGTGAGGAGGATTTATGGTGTCTGCTGTTTTTGTTCATATTTTGTGGAATATGTTGACCATATTTGCTTATTTGAGTGATTATTTCGCTACCTTTTGTTAACTTTTTAACAGTTCTCTGAATTTCGGGATTAATGTCTTGGGGTTAATGATTGATGCTGTTAGCTTTGGGCTGTTTTGTGGATTTTTGTGATATTGTGAATAAAATAACTTAATGTTACTTACTGTAGAATGACTCACATTTGTTAGCCTCTTGCTATACTGGGTAGTAGCTTTATGCCCTTATACATACTAGGCTTTTAGTCCAACAGAACAAGCAAACATTATTTCATTTTACCCAATAGTGTTTTTGCAACAAAACCATTGCACTCTTTCATGTTGTGGATTTGGTTACTGTTTAGTACTGTGTTCAAGTGCTTAAGTGAAATTTCAGTTCTGTTTACTTAATTAAAAAGATGTAGGTCTATATTATTACAGTGATACTTAGTGACACCTGTAGCTTAAGTTAAATTTTTCAATTCAATTTTATTTGTATGTCACCAATCATCATCAATGACTAACTCTAGGCACTTCACAATTCAAGGCCGAGACCTCGAGACTATACGGAGAGTAAACCCAACAGAACCACTAAGAGCAAGCCAAGGACAACAGGGGGGAGAATAAACTTCATTTAACGGAAGAGAAAAACGTCCAGCAGAACCAGCGGCCCAGGGTAGGCGGCCATCTGCCTTGACCCGGTGGGGTTATTGGGGACATAAATCATTTGTGATATGTCTGGAATAAGACGGACTAAGGAGGCTGTTCATTTGTTTTTTCTACTGAGAGTTTTAATTGTGTATTTACAGTGAGGGGCATTGGGAGGGTCTGGTAGAGGTAGCACCCTTGGTGTCTGGCATGCTGCATTTTTGAGTGGACAGGCACCACTGGTTCTCATCGATCCTCTAAGCTCTCACATGATGGCTCCAAGTACCATGCCCCGGTAACCATTTCAGCCGGCGGGTTCAATCATGTGAGGGGGTGGTGTTAGCACGGCACCACTGGGTGAAAGACTTCTTGGATGCAGGTCACCGGTCAGGGTGAAAATGTTCCTAGAAGACCTACAACGGCCACGTGTTGGAGGATATTGGCTGTGGTCAGGCACGGAGAGGGATGGGCTCAACCATGTGTCATTACCCTAGACATGCCACATGAATATGTTAACCACTACTCAACCTATACCGGATCGGCCGTTGCCTGGGTCACCTGCCGCTACTTAAGAGGGTGGAAGTGTAAAGTATGTGACTGGTGTGACGAACAACTGTATGAGTGCCAGGGACAACATCACCATTGGGACTTGGAATGTCAGAACACTGTGAGAAACAGGCAAACTATGACTCATACATGAGATGGCCAGCTACTGCTGGAACATCCTAGGACTCTGTGAAGTATGATGGATAAACACCTGAGAAATATCCACCATGCAAGATCACAAACTGATCTTCAGTGGCCAAGACGACATGCATAAAAAGGGAGTCGGGTTCCTCATTCACAAAGACATTATGAACTATATTATGGGCTGCCGGCCAGTCTCCAGCTGTATGAATGGTTGTCTGTCTCTATATGCGCCTCTGGCCCAGGTCGTCATTGTAAATGAGAAATGGTTCTCAACTGACCTACCTGGTTAAATAAAGGTTCAAGTAAAAAAAAGATGCATACAAAAACTGAGAAAGAACATGTGGGTGCTACTGAAAACCTAAGTCAAACGACAGAGGATTGAGACTCCTGGAACCTGCCAGTTCCAACAACCTTATGCTGCTGAACATGTTTGGTCAACAAAAAACATTCAGAAGAGCCATGTGTGCATTGCTTGAAGGAGCATTTCCAATCAAGTTTGAACATCTCCAAAACAAGAAGCATAGCAGGAGCCGACATTGGAAGTGACCATGACCTGGTCGTGATGACCTTCAAGCAAAATCTTAAGAGGGTCGAAAAACAAGGATCAAGTTGGACCTCAAGAAGTTGAAGGACCTTAAAGTAGCAGAAGTTTTCCAAGTAATCATAAGACACAAACATTATGGACTCAAAATGATGCAGACACAGACACACTGATCAACACCTTCAACACAGCAGTGATCAAAAAAGCCAGTGAGATTCTTGGCAAGCATCACCCAATCAAGAAGCCCTGGGTCAAACCTGAGGTAGTTCCGTGCGACAAAAGGAAAGAGCTAAAAAAGATGAAAAGAGATGCAGAAGGAGTTAAACGTATGGGCCAGTCATCCAGGAAATCAAGAAAGGAATGAAAAAGGCTAAAGAAACCTGGATCGAAGAGCAGTGCCAAGATATTGAAGACAGCTTTAAAAAGAAAGACAGCAAGAAAGCATACCAGTTTGTGAAAGACCTGAGCTGTTGCTCAGGTCTAAGCAAGGGCAATCCACTACTGTACAGGACAAGAACAGAAAATGTCTGAGTGAGGACAAGACATTTTGAAGCGGTAGACAGAGTACTGCTCAGAGCTCTACAACTATGGATCCACAGGAAACCTCAGAAGTACTAATGTCTCCCCAGCATCCAACAAAGACAACTACAGTGCCCCAAACTAAATGTTCTCCTGCTTCTGTGTGCCAGAGGAGCTGCACAGTGCCTAAGGGTGGAATTTTGAGGCTCAAGCATTCAGCGATGTCTGCCAATGGCTGGGCTTCAAAAAATCTCGGACATGGCCATTACATCCCCAGAGCGACAGGCTGGTTGAATGGTTCAGCTACACTCTGGACACCCAACTTGCTATCTAGACCAGCCACCAGCAGCAAGATTAGGACTTCCACCTACACCTGATCCTGTGGGCGTCCTGAACAGCAGTCCAAGAGTCCACCAAGTGCACCCCAGCAGTACTGATGTTCTTATGTGAGCTCCGCACTCCTGTGGACCTGGTGTGGGCCCACCTCCTGAGCCAGAAGAGGGGGTGAGCCTGACTTGTACTACCTTCACCTCCTTCAAGAATGACAGGGAGGTGCACAAACTGGCCTACGGGATTTTTCCAATGCTGGATTTAGGCAGGAACAAGCCTACAACTCTCATTGCAGTGGAGAGGACTTTACTCCCGGGGCATAGGTGTGGGTCTACAGCCCTGAGGGAAAATATTGTTTTTCTCCTAAACTGAGTCATTTGGTTGGACTATGCACTGTGCTGCAGAGACTGACATGTGCAACTGGTCAAGAAAAAACAACTGATGGTCCTTCATCAGGATAAATTGACTCCGTACCAACTGCTGATCTCGTCCAAGAGGGGGCCAGTGGCAGAAGACCAGCACCAAGACTACATCCAGCCAACTGAACCCACTTAGGGGCCACCCCAGTGGGCCCAGAAACAGTGTCAGCTACCCTAACACCTCAGAGTGTTGTTGATGCTTGGGTGGAGGCTATGTAATACGTTGGGATTTAGTGTCTGCTAATCATTCCCAGCATGCTTTGAAATGCTGAGTTGCTTGACAATGATTGTCTTGGTTCTATTCTACTTAGTTAAGTGTTATTTTTTGTAGAGTTAATTTGGTGTTGATTTATACATGTTGTTATGTAGCTGTACATTGATTGTTTATGGAAATTACTAGATTTATTCAACTAGTTGCCTAAGGTTATCATAAATCATGGTAATTTGGTGGGAGTGTTGCTGTCGGACTGACAGTTGCTTATGGTGAAGTGTATTGTTTTGTCAAATCATGGCTCATTTGGCTTTAATAAAAAGGCATTTGAAAAGGGTTCAAATGCAACATAAGAATCTCATAAAAATAGTAAAATTCATAGATGGGATAAAAACATTCCTTAAGAGAATATTTGGGATTATTTGTAAACTATTGTGAATGTTTTTGTATGTGGGTCACATGACCGGAAAGGCGTGTTGCCAGGGTACTGTGGGTACATGCTGAGTGAGTGCAGTTAAAGATGCTTGTAGTTTTTGTCATGTTGATGCACTTTCACTTTAACTCTCTTTAAACTGCGAGCATTGTTTGCACACTGGATCTATCTATTTTCTGGCATTGGCCAGTGGACTTATTGAATGGACTCATCTCATTGTAAATTTTGTGTTTCATAGTTTTCACACTGTCTTTTTGTCTGTCTTCATGTCTTCATCATTTTAATACTGCCTCTTTTGCATATAGATAAAGAAAAATTAAAGACGTCAGTATGAGATGTTGGCTTGTTCTGTGAGAAGGGTTGTGCAGGTAGTGACTTCCCAGTCTATGTGTAAGACTGGGTGTGTAAAATAAAAACCCATGTCTACTACAATCTTGTTCTTTAAGTTCTTCATTGCTGAACCCAGCTCAAATTTGCCATATTATTGTTATTATGTTCCACATAATGATCCATTGATAAAAAGAAAAAAACAACCTATACTATCTATTGGATGCTGGACAGTTTTAGTTATGATGCTGTATTATTTTGAGCACTGTTAAATTATATATTATATTTTGTTTGTATTTGGTGGATGGCACCAGTCATTATTTTGAAAAGTCTAGTAATGTTATAAATGTATACATTTTTAAAATGGCTGCACATTTTTCATCAATCTTTTATAAAACTGTCAAATCCATCATAAGCAGAATATTGATCCATGTCTGCACAGTGTTCATTTTTATATTGGTTTTGTTTGCGGTAGAGGTGGGGCTAAAGTGATATTTTTTTCACGCATCCCCAAATCCTTTGCTGCACCCCTGCAGATGGAGCTTCACTATACTTTCCTTTGACAATATTGGTCAAAATAATTGTGATATATTCTCCAATTGTTACTGCTGAAGCAGATGGAGAAAACTGAACAATTCCTGGTAAGTAACTAAAATGTTTTTTTTTTTTTGTGTCCTGGAAAGGAAGTGTGAAGAGAAGAGAGACCTATTAGAATTCTTTACATGTTTCAGTGGAATGTACATCAGCTGTGTATGAAACTTGCCATTTGGCTACTAAGAGCAGTCTGAGTGAATGCAGATGGTGTTTATCTCTAGTACTGACACCCAGCGCCAGCATAAAAAAATCCTAAATACATAATGTATAACTCTCAGACTTACAGCTTAAATAGACAATAATTACTTTTAATCCAGCAGTCGTTGCCAATTGCAAAGAAAGATTTGAATATGATCCAGTTCTAGGAGATTACGTGTGTTTCGCTGACGTCACTGTCTAAACGCTGGAGGCCTGACAACTTCAGGATGAAGAAAAGACGTGTGTTAAATTTTTAGGTCTGTGCAGAATACAGAAATGTGGCTACAGGCTGATTGATGTCTGAAGCCTTCTCTAGTCTACCAGTATGTCACACACTATAAAGGAGCCGTGGACTTTTAACCTTGGCACTAAGATCTTAGCTGAGAAATCCTTGGTACCTTCAACATCTTGTGCTGAGTCATTGGTGACTCACCAATCAATCAACTCCTCTTAGTATCCGAATCGCATCCTGCAATAGATCAGTGACAAATTAAAGGAATCCAAATAAATAGGTGAAGAAATATAATGAATCCAGGTGCTTTAAAACAAGGGCACTCCTCGGTACAATTGAAGAATTAACATTCAATCAGGTGCTGTGGCTTGTAAAAAAAATGCTAAGCTGTTCCACTTGATTTACATTTTGTAACTGGATTTCAAGAGGAAAAATTGTAAAAGACTTTGAAGGAGGATTCATTTGTATGAAATAAAAATCCTGTGAAATTGAGACACTGCATAAATAAAAACAAAATACAATGATTTGCAAATCCTTTTTAACCTGTATTCAATACATTACAGTGACAAAATTTAATTTAATGTTCAGACTGATAAACTTTACAGTTTTTTTTAAATATTATTTCTTTGTGAATTTGAGGCCTGCAACACCTTCCGGAATAGCTGGGACAGGGGCATGTTTACCACTGTGTTACGTCACCTTTCCTTTTAACAACTATCAATAAATGTTTAGTAACTGAGGACACTAATTATTGAAGCTTTGTAGATGTAATTCCATCTCATTCTTGCTTGATGTACGTTTTCAGTTGCTCCACAGTTTGGGGGCTCATTTGAATTTTGCACTTCATAATGCATCACACATTTTCAATGGGAGACAGGTGTGGACTGCAGGCAGGCCAGTCTAGTCCCCCGACTCTTTTACCATGAAGCCACACGGTTGTAACATGTGCAGAATGTGTATTGACATTGTCTTGCTGAAATAAGGAGGCATGTCTCTGGAAGTGATGCTGCTTGAATGACAAAGTAAGTCATTCATCACAGTCATCAAACAATGCACGTTTGATGACTGTGATGCTTGTGCAATATGTAAACAGAGGAGCAACTCTTTCTCCTTGACATCAAGAATGTCATCACACTGTCAGCAAGAAAAGTCCATCAACAGTCACATACAGGGGGATATTATAGTGGGATTTCAGAGCATAAACCACTCAGAACTGAATGCACATGCAATGTTAATTCAGAAATATTGATTACTGCACTTTGAGTGCTACTTTTGAATACAGATTTGCTTGGCCTGGGGCATGAAAAGACTTGAATAAATAGACTTGAATTGTATTGAATTATATTAGTGTCCATTCAGTCTCACAAACACTGATACATAGCAATTGTTATCACAGGAAAGCCAGTTTAACATGATAATATTGATCTTTATCTAAATTATTTTTGCTCCATTGTGTTGGTCATCACAGTGTGGCCTCAGTGTCCTGTTAATGACTCTGGCAGCTTTTTGTTCATGTTGATAGATATCATTCTGTGTTCTTGTCCTTGCACAGTCATATCTCCCAATTCTGAATTCCCCTAAGGCAGCAATTAGCCTTCAGGCCGTCAGTGTCTAATGGCTTTCTAATGGAGTCTCCACAGGTAGTGTACCTGTTTGTAGAGGTTAAATGAGAGTCATGTGCTCAGGATTGACATCTTTAACATGTTGCTGTTTTTTTATATTCACCACTGTGAGCAGCAGGGAGCAAAACCCCTGTGTCCTCCGTTGTATCACTGTTTATCACTAACTGTTCCTCATCCATCGTCCTGTTATGTCAAACTGTCCAACTCCACAACGTCCTTCACTTTTACCTGACTGAAAAAGACAATAACAAGGATTACACTTCTAGACACCTTTGGTTGCGCAATGCCTTAATTTAAATTGGCATAATGCGCTATTTAGAACATTGGAAGTATGTTTTTGGAATTCATATTTTGTGCTACACTGTTTTTATATTTCATAAGCTACATCACAGATCAATACACAGCTGACAGCTCATCCTGACCGCGTGTTAATCGTAGCAGGCAATTTCAACCATATTGATCTCAAACTAGTCATGCACAAATTACACAAACATGTGATCTTCCCTGCCAGAAAAAGTAATGTGCTGGACCAAGTGTACACTAACAACCGTGGAGCTTTTAAAGCAACCCCATCTCCACACCTAGGACAGTCTGATAGTATTTCTGCCACTCTAATTCCAGCCACTGATCCAAAGGACAAAACCAATTATCAGAACAGCTAGTATGTGGTGAGAGGAAGGTGCCGCTACGCTACAGGCCTGCTTTGATAGCACACACTGGGGTTTGTTTGTGCATGAAGCAGATCTGGAGGAATATGCTTAATCTGTTCTGGGATGCATACAGTTCTGCACTTGAAATGTTTTGACCCAAAGGACAATAAAGATGTTTGGTAACCAAAATCTATGGATAAAAGGCACTGGGAGGGCACTCCTGACAGAGAGGGACACAGCTTTCAGGTCCGGTGACAAGCAGGCTTACAGTGAGGTGAGGGGTAAGCTCCGAAAAGGCATTAAACATGCTAAGTGTGAATACAAACAAAGCATCAAAGAGCAGTTTAACGATGGCAACCCCCACAGCACATAAAAAGGCATTAAGGCACTGACAGACTATAAAACAAACAAGCCACTGCGCAGTAAGGATGCTGCTCTGCCTGATGTACTGAAACACTTTTTCGCCCGCTTGGACACCCAGGGGTACAGGTCTGCTCCACACACCAACACCGCAGCAGATGTGACAACATTGGTTCTACACCAACACTAGGTGAGGGCAACGCTCAAAAAAGTCAGTGCATACAAAGCAGCTGGTTTAAACAGGCTGCTTACTGAAGTCATGTGCAGAACAGCTAGCGGGAGTGTTTACCAGCATTTTTAATCTCTCGCTAAAATATGCTACTAACCCTAACTACCATTGTTCCACTGCCTAAGAAGTCATTCATCAAGAGCCTAAATGAGTACCACCCAGTGGTTCTGACACCCATCATTATGAAGTGTTTTGAAAGGCTAGTGCTTGCTCACATCAAAACCATCATCCCGCTAGACTTAGACAGACACCAGTTCGCATGCAGGCCAAACTGCTCCACAGAGGACACCATCACCACAGCCCTGACACAGGCAGAGAAGCCCAACAGCTATGTGAGGATGCTCTCTGTCGGTTTTAGTTCTGCTTTTAATACAGTCATGCCATATAAGCTGATCAATAAACTGAACATCTTGGGCTTAAACCTCTCTCTCCTCCATTGGTCTCTGCTCACACACACAGCTCTGAAATGGGCTCAGGCACAGATACATCTGTACATAGGAGGAGATCACTTCACAATACCTATATACAACTTTACTGACTGTGTGGCTGTGAGTCCTTTTAGGTTACATACAGACTTCTGGATTATACATTATATAAGGTGGAGATTTCCTGTTAAATCAGATTGCGCAGATGCAGAGGGAGCAGAAAAAGAGATTTATATACAGCATCGGAAACATGTCAGCTGCATGTGTATGTGAGCAACCGCACCGTGCCGTAGGCCACCTCGATCAACCGTGCTGGGGCCGGGGGCCTGAGCGTGACTCGATTGTACTCACATTACTCAAATGGTCCATGCTTTAGGTGTGAAATGCACACCAGTGCAGCATGGATTGACAGTGTGAGTACGCCCTCTGTGTCACTGGATAATGGACTTTCTCACACGCACATTTCAGCAGTTGAGAAAAGGAAGTCACACCTCCTCCACAATCCTAATGAACACAGGCACCCCACAGGGCTGTGTGTTGAGCCCAATCCTTTTCACACTATTCACCCATGATTGTACGCCTATTCACACTTCCAATGCCATAATCAAATTTGCTGATGACATTGTTGTACGGCTCATCTCAGACAATGAGATGAGCTTTGTTTGAGCTTACAGGTATGAGGTGTTACATCTCACAGAGTGGTATGTGGGCAGTGACCTGGTCTTATCCACCTCCAAAACAAAAGAAGTGATCACTGACTTCAGGAGAACAAGGAGGAATGAGCACACCCCCTCCACATACATGGGGGGGCAGTGGAGTGTGGAGGCTGCAAAGTTCTTTGGAGTCAACAGGCATCTTTCTACCACAGGAACTTCAGGTAATTTTACAGGACCGGGGCAGTTGGTGCATGTCTCCACTGCAGGAACTGCCCCCACAGGTTAAATTGCAGGAACCTTTAAAGCCCCGCAGAAGATGAGCAGTAAATGGTATGATTCGGGAGTCTCGATAGATTTTACAGTCAAAAGAATAATGTATGATAAGTGGACCGACACAGAGTTGTCAAGAGGATGTCACGATTATGCAACGGCTGCAACTGACTGTGACGGTGGTGGGTCCTACTCTGCAGTGGAGACATAGTGGTCTAGAAGGCCAAGTGAGAGGATGTTCCTGTAAATTCCCCCCTTCTACCCTGAAGTTCCTGGCGTGGAAATGTGCTCCATGCGTCTGATCAGTTGGACCACCGGCACCTTAAACCTCATCTTCAAAGCACAGCAAAGACCGTTCTTCTGAAGAAGGCCCAGCTCCCACAGAAGTGGATGCTCAACATTTACAGGAGTCCCATCGAGAGCATCCTCACTAGCTCCATCACTGTGTGGTTTGCTAGCTGCAGTGGGTGGTGAGGTCGGCTTAGCGCATCATTGGACTAGAACTCCCACACCTTGACTCCATATATACCAGCAGACTGAGGAAGAAGGCCTACAGTATCAGCAGGGACAAGACCGATCCAGGGCACACACTGTTTGAACCACTACCATCTGGGAAGCAGTTGAGGACATTAACATCCAACAGCTTCTACCCAAGGGCTGTGATATCCGACCCATCCCCACACGCACACAGAAACACACAACTCTGTACCCCCTCCCTCAGTGCCACTGAAACTGTGAACTCACACACGCATGTAAGAAATGCATGACTGCTCATTTGCACTACTGACTTTACACTCTGCTCTTTTACATTTTGTATTTATATTTCACTTCCCATTTCTCTGTATAATGACAATATTGATTGACTGATTCTGATTCAAATATACATGTTAGCAAAACCAAATTTAATGTGTGACTCTTGAATATACAAAGAATATCTTTATAACACACTCAGACACATACTTTTTTGTGGGTTATATGCTTCATGAGCATTTTTATGTGTGAAATTACAAAACACTTCTGAATTCCACACCAAAAGGATTTTTTTATTTGTTTTTTCACAGCATAGGTACATTTAAGTTGCAGAACTACATCAAAAGTTTGATTACAAAGCTATAGCTATCCTTCATTCTTAAAGCCTATCATTCCTCAACAGCACACATTCCTCTGCAGCCTGCATTTTGCTTAGCCTCTTACCCAGCTTCAATCTTCTTTCCAATATCCCTCTCCTAAGGTCCATTTTCCACTTTCCATTGTCATTCCCTCAGAGTGCTCTCTCTTTCTGGAGCCCACTTGTCATCTCCAAGTCCATCTATACCTGGCCTTTTAAAAGCCTTTCGTTTTTCTGACCCGGCTGAAGGACAGCAACACCATTCTCAGTATAATGTACTATTTCACTAACATTGTTATTTAATTATGCCACATAAAGCCCTTGTATTTATACTGTTGTCTTTACTGTGTTCACATTTGTCCAACTCACATTGCTGCAAAAAACCAAAAAAAGTATCCATTTCTCCTTTATCTAAATCAACTGCTCTGTATCTGCTCTGTATTGATCCGAGTGTGGAGTGCATTAGTTTCTAAACATGGACTCTCATTCTCAGGCTGGTAAAGCAATAAAGGGCTATTGATCAAGCTGTTCATCTGACAGCTGCCTATTTTTGTATGTTTGTGCTGCGATGTGATGTGCTGCCTCACTAACACCTTTTTAACAGCTGGTGCATGGTTACGAGATTGATCCATCCTCAGTGATAAACCTACACATGAAAGAAGGGCAAACCCTCCACCCATTAATCACGAAGGAGCCGGTCAGTCGTTCGAACAAGGAACCTCTGGGTGTGGCCATACTGGCATCACTGCCTACTCACTCTGATCCAAAAATGGACTGAGATGTGTAGTGTGACTAGAGCAGAGTTGGCTTGAATGAGACCATGAAGACGTTGACTAGGATACACCTATCAATAAAAATGCCTGTGCCCTTTATGCACAAATATGTAAATACTTGTATCAAAATTCACTCCCATACAGTTTTCACAGATGCTGAAATAAACTAGAAACTAAACCGCTCTTTGTACCAGACTGTGAATGTTTGGTTTTGCATTAAAGATGAACATTTTAACATGGGACTCTACGGAGATTGTTTCACTTTTTCATTCAGCCCCCTGTGGATACTAGCAGCACTGCAGTTTTTTTATACTTTGGTATTTGAATTGCAGCTCAGGCAGGAGCTGTTGCCAAATTCCCCAGTGACTACTGACGGTACAGCAACAAATACCATCCTGCAGCCCAAATGATCTTTTACCTATACATCAGAATAGTAAAAGAAACACTGTAAACTCAATTATACCACTTTCAGACCAACAACCAGGGTTGGACCAAGGTTAGGTGAGATGGGCTCAGGCCTTCTTTTGTCAAGTCATACCAATCCAGTCAGTATGGCAATTCATGGCACTTCAGACAGGACCCGGGATGTGTACTAATGAACTATGTGGCTAAAGTGGCACATCATCTTCAGAGGAAGACAAGAACAGATATTATCCTAAACATTTCTTCTCTGACCTGTCTTGCAGAGTTGGAAGAAACCTGCACAGGATTGGTAAGCACTGTGTATCCAAAAATCCTGTGACAAGCTACGACCAGTCCATTCACTCCTCTTTCAGGGTTTTCATTTTATTTAACATGAAATTTGTCTTTTCTTTCACTCCAGAAGTGGCGTTTTTGACTTTCCTCTCTGCTGCATGCTTTGTTTGTTGTCTTTTTCTTCCGCTCACGTTGTGACTACGTCACCTCCATTTTTTACAATTTTTTTTTCTATAAACGCGCAGCTGTAAAAGAACAATAGAAATCAAATTACTGGGTGCACATGCACCAAGAAGTCAAGAGTATTGCGGAGTTGTCTGATTTTGGGATTTCTCAAAATCAGATAACTGCCATTATACATATCAGATTATGCTGTTTACATGGTCCCTTCAAACTCTGATAACTCCAGAAATCAGATAATGGTTGGAGTTCTCCTGGGTATGTAAATGGGTTCATAGTTTCTGTTCCAGTCTCTCTCTCTGAGGTGTTAAAAGATAAACCATTGTCATGGAGGCATGTCCCTGATTGTGGGGTTAAGAAGGGCCTGGTGTGAGCCATCAACCTGGTTTGGGGAAACGGGAGGGGGCAATTTTGAGAGAGACTGTATTTATGTTCGGCTTATTGTTTATTTTTTATGTACATGTAGTATGTTGTTATATAAATTGTAGTAAAATTAAGATAATTTATTTCTGATTCTTTGGTAAGGATAAATGTTGTTTTTCTGTAAATAATTCATATATAAGTCGTAGATATACCCCTTTGTCTGTTGGGGAAATGGTTGGGGCCGGTGCCTTGAAATAGGGGCTTGGAGTGGGGGATAAAATGTGTAGGTTGGGATGGGGAATGCGTGCTAGTCAGGTTGGTAGTCAGGTAAGGTTGCTGTAAAAAGGAAAAGCGCACCAAAGTTGAATACTGTCTTTGTTTGGCCACACACTCAGCCCCCGCTGCCATCCACCGCTTAGTAAGGGAGCAGTTTCACACCGTAAACCTTACATTCTCACTGTCCTGTTCAGCTGCCTAGTTATTTCCTCCTCTCCGTGTACAGTGAGGAGTCCCAGGGTCTCGTAATCTCGCCAGATGTCCATACTTTTTTGTCACTTTGTCACCGATGTATTTGAAAACAGACCTGCTTACATGCACCTTTTTTGTTTACAAGGTGTTTCCATGATTGCAGTGCGCCCTCATTCCCAACCAATGCAATTCATTTGTCCCAGAAGTACTGCCTCAGACCCACTTCTTGACCTGGGTTGTAAAGCAGTGTCAACCAACCTTTTCATATACAACATATATCAACCCAAGTCCGACCCGGGTTGGAAACTTGGCCTGAATGGGGTTTTACTCCGCTTGTCTTCTTCTCCGACACCCAGACACACCCACGTCTCCCATGAATGTGCATAGCTTCAAGTCCTCCAGACTTCCATAGCGCATCCCTGCCAGCGGTGTACCCTATGTCCACATGCAGGGTCTTGTGTGGTGGGCACGACTGCAGCAGATCCGTAATCACCGCTGCACAACTGAGGTTCTGGTGTGTGTGTGTTTAATAACATGGATGTTTAATGTGTTTAAAACTGCGGAACATATTCAAAGGTCTGTTAAAATACAATCTGTAACATCACTAAGGTCTCAGTGCTAAACTGGTCCAAGTGGGCTAGTGTAGCCGCAGAGAGAATGAGTGTCATACTGGAGTCTATCCATTTCTAATATGCCTTTTGCTCATCCTGTGCACTAAACTAGCCCACAATTATTAAATTATACACAATATAATTCGTTAATCATGAATAAGATTAACTCTTATTATAACAGTTTTTCCTCTTCAGCGTCTGATTCACACCTTGTGCCTTTTTGCAACAACGTGAAAGCGATCTTGTAAACATGCCCCGCTTGCTAAAAAAAAAACCAATTAAAACAAAGATCAAGTTTCAAACTTTGATCTGACCCACAATTTCCAAGACTGGTCTTGGACCAATTTTGTTTCTCCTAAACAGTTTTTTGAAATGAAATTCAGATACAAGTGTGCAGTTCTGTATCTCTTTCCCACTCATTTTGCTCAGAGCGATGGAGCAGAAAATGGGACTGCACTGTATTGTATTTTGTGTGTGTGTGTGTGTGTGTGTGTGTGAGAGAGGGAGAGAGAGAGAGAGATTGTGGGCGTACAAAATCGTGCATGTTTGGAGTGGGTGTTGTTTAAGAGATACATGAGATTGTGTGCATGTGAATTATGCAGCATTTTCTGCTGTGATCCAGGAACATTTGGGGTATTTATTAGTTGTAGAGAATCTAATTACACTGATTTGAAAATGTTATTCACTTTGGGCTTAGTTACATTTTAATCTTACACTCGGCATTAAACAGGCTACTCTAATGATGTTGCACATGAGTGAGGAGTGTGTGAATGGGAGAGCGAAGAAAGAGAAACAGGAAGGCAGAGTGTATTTAGAGGGAGGTGAGAGTGAAGGAGGAGGGATGTGAATCCATGATTAATGCAGCATTGCCCTTGTATGTTTCAGAGAGGAGACAGGATGGAGGTGAGTGGAACAGCATTAGCATTCTGCCTGTGCTGCTGGAGGAGTCTGCCATGCCCCTGTGCAGATGCTCCGCTGCCTGTCAGATTACTGAACAGACACTTGAGTCTAGGTGCACAACAACCGGCTGTTGTCCAAAACCATCCACTATGTACATTAAATGTTAATTTATATGTAACTGTGTCTGCGGATTAAGGCTGCAGTTGCTCAAAGTCATGTTGTGATTTATTGTGAGTCAACTTCTGTAGTTAAGAGAGCACAGGTGCTTTTGACCAAACATAAAGCAAAAGAGAGACAACTCACTAGAGAGAGAGGTCCCTTTTATTTTGTAAAAGACTAAAATGAAAAACATGCAGTACACTAAATTACCAAATTATCAGCAATATCAACAAAAACTCAAATTGAGCAAAATGAGATCAGACACCTGAGAATTTATCTTATTCATAATTAATGTCACAGCTACTAAAAGTTGAACTTTTTACACAGTTCAAGATGCTGAATCCTAAAAATAACCACACAGACACACACACACACTGGATTTGGAGATTGCAGCCTTTTGAGATTATCAGATGCACAGGATGACAATAAGGCTGCAAAACCATCACCAAAATGAATAAACAATGAGCAAAATCATTACCAAAATGGCCAAAACACTTAAAAGCTTAACAAAATGATTTTAAGAAAAAAACAAGCTTTAGCAAAATAGTAAATAGATAAATAAAATGAACAAGATTGCCAACAAAATATAAAGAAATGGCAAAAAAGCCAAAAGAATTGACTACATGGACAAAATCAATATAATAAACTCAAATTAGAAAAAATCTGCTGCATATAATTTATAAGTATCAACTTAATTAACTAAAATAACCACAACAAAATAAACATATGCACCATGAAATCAACCTAAATTAATATACACCTTCCTTGGTGTTTAAATTACAGCCTTTTGCAATGATAATTGCACAGGCCATCCATCCATCCATCCATCCATCCATCCATCCATCCATCCATTCATCCATCCATCCATCCATCCATCCATCTTCTACCGCTTATCCGTGGGGTCGGGTCGCGGGGGCAGCAGCTTGAGCAGGGAAGCCCAGACTTCCCTCTCCCCAGCTCCTCTGGGGGGACCCCAAGGTGATCCCAGGCCAGCTGAGAAATATAGTCCCTCCAGCGTGTCCTGGGCCTTCCCCGGGGCCTCCTCTCAATGGGACGTGCCTGAACACCTCCCCAGGGAGGCGTCCAGGAGGCATCCAGACCAGATGTCCAAGGCACCTCATCTGGCTCCTCTCAACACGGAGGAGCAGCGGCTCTACTCTGAGTCCCTCCCGGATGACCGAGTGCCTCACCCTATCTCTAAGGCAGAGCCCAGCCACCCTGCGGAGGAAACTCATTTCAGCCGCTTGTATCCTGGATCTTGTTCTTTCGGTCATGACCCAAAGCTTATGACCATAGGTGAGGGTAGGAACGTAGATCAACCGGTAAATCGAGAGCTTCGCTTTTCAGTTCAGCTCCTTCTTTACCACGACAGACCGATGCAGAGTCCACATCACTGAAGACACCGCACCGATCCCGTTCCATCCTTCCCTCATTCATGGACAAGACCCCAAGATACTTCAACTCCTCCACTTGGGGCAGGACCTCATCTGAATCTGAGATTCGACTAACTGACGGATCCTCCTCTCTAGTACCCTGGAATAGACCTTACCAGGGAGGCTGAGGAGTGTGATTCCCCCTATAGTTGGAACACACCCTCCGGTCCCCCTTCTTAAAGAAGGGAACCACCACCCCAGTCTGCCAAACCAGAGGCACTGCCCCCGATGTCCACGCATTGTTGCAGAGACGTGCCAACCAAGACAGCCAACACAACATCCAGAACCTTGCACAGGCTGATATTGTAATTGCAGTTTGATTAACTGTGCAGGTGTGCATGTGTTGCAGCAGCTGTCTCTGGTGCTATTGGTGAATACTTGACCAGGGCTCACTTTTCATTTACAGTATGTCACTAACTTGGGCTGTGAAAAAGTGAGGACATATTCTTCAAAGGCAGCAGATTTTGAGCCAACTTCAAAACTCATCACACATTTAAATCCTTCATGCGCCACTTTGCTGCCAAACCCCCTGGATGTTGTTGGTTGTGACAGGATGAGCAGTAGGGTTACTGGTATGCAGAAGCAGACACTTCTAGCCTGACAGTGCAAGTTTTGACATTTCTGGTGCTCTGCTGCATTTTAATTTAAAGTATGAGCACCGCTGTCCTAACAGAAAACTCCATCATAAGCTAAACTTTTGTTCTGTGTGAGGTGTTGCAGCTGTATGATTATACTGCAAAAAAGGTGACCTGATTTAAATTATTTTCTCCACACAAGTGACAGAGTTGAACATACTGTAAGCCACAAAACTCTGTGTACAGCATTTTTGCTTTTTAAATCAGGCCAGGTTTTGTACTTTGTATCTGTATCTGAATTTGAAACAATGATTCATCTCCACACATTGCAAAGTAAATTTAGTATTAAAGGCTTACACCCACATGCAATAATGCTGGCAGGTGTATTGCTGTGTGTTTATCTCTGTGTATACAGTACAAACCGTCCACAGATTCAAATTGAATGTAGTACAAGTGTGGAGATTGGAAATTATTTTATTTTGAAATTAATAGAGTGAAGGTCAAGGTCACACAGCCTCAATGGCTGACCGGTGAGTCAAATGTGCAAGTGTCAAGAACTGCAGTCCTGTAAATGTCCAGTAGGGGCTGAATCACAGCCTGTATAGTGGACAGAGTAACTGTGACATCACCCATTGGTTTCTGAACTTCTGCTTTGAGGCTTTACTATGGTAAACACAGGTCATACTATGAAAAACACTCAGACCTACAATTAAATTGCCATGGTCAGGTTTATCAGGCTGCATCTCAAATCTGAGAAAAAAAGAGCAGGTTCCTGATCGCCATCATTGATGTGGTGTCCTTGTGCTTGATTTTCTTTCCAAAAATATAAGACTCCTTGCAAAAGAAAGACTTTCAGTATGAGTTTCTCCCAGAGGCAGTATTTACTTTATGTCAGAGGAACTGATTGTTTTGTGTAGAAGTAGCAGAGGAGCTGTTTAAACATGTCATTTTTGATTCATAGAGCTGGGATGATCAGAGCTGTCATTGTACCAATTGATTTCTACTGTGATGCTTCATTCCTTGTTGTCGTCCTCCTGTTCCTCCTTCACTGCAATGAGAAAATGTTTGCACACACAGCTTGTTTGGGTAGTTATTACTGCCAGGTTCAGCTCAATATGTGACCTGAGGCAGGAGCAGAAATAACTTTTTCCACACTGAGGTGCTGCTAATAGTCTCAGGCTTACTTGTGCTTGTGCACTACACAACAAGTATATGTACATGGACTGTGATGGCTGGTAATACATTGGTACAACTTTTTCTAAAGAACTGAATTTTCTCATAAA
Organism: Pseudamia nigra; assembly: GCA_029823295.1. Classification (NCBI taxonomy): domain Eukaryota; kingdom Metazoa; phylum Chordata; class Actinopteri; order Kurtiformes; family Apogonidae; genus Pseudamia; species Pseudamia nigra. Next base: position 19,825 of record JAQQAE010002312.1, read on the forward strand.
AAATTTTAATTAGGGCTTTACAGTTAGGATTAAATATGATGCAATTTTTGCTTGCTTGGTTTTCAAGGAAAATGCACGTATTACCCATTTAAAAAAAGTCAAGGCAAACATGCAAGTGACCATAAAAATACAAAAACCTAAAAATAAGAACCTCAACAAAATACACTTCTTGTGTCTTTATTTGTTTATTTATCAGGGACAATGCAATAAACATAAATTCTGATGTGTTGCACAAAAAGTACAGTATATAGCAGTAAACTAATTCAAAACTCTCATCCCTGGATGGGCTTTTCAGTGAAGAAACAGAAGAAAGAAAGAACAGTCTAAACACCTGCATACATTGACACAAGTAAAATATAAGTACACAATATAAGACACACTGTTACAGTACCCCCCCCCCACTCAAACCCTGAAGAAATTAAAAATTTCATAGGTATTTGTGTCTCGTCTTCAGCCAGCTTTTTATGTTTGCAGTAAATGTTTTAGAACCTGATATTATTTTCATTTCATTTGGCAATGTTTTCCAGATTTGACTACCCTTTATTGAAAAGGCTCTCTGTCCAAATGCGATTCTACGGTGGGATATTTGACAGTTGTTGTAGCCAGAGCACCTGGTGACTATCCAGTCTTTGGACAAATTCACAAAGTGGCTCTGGTGCTGATTTATTTAAACATTTGAAAATTAACTTCAGGAAACAGAGGTTAATGAAACTTTCAAAAGTCAATTTTTTTTTCATATTTTTCACAACAGTGATGCCACCTATTTGTCTTTTTAATCCAAGATTTTTAGAGTTTAATTGCAAAATGAACCTGTTTTAATTTAAAAGGAGCTGCTTGAGCCCACACTATCAAATAGTATGACATATGGAAGAAAATCATATGTATGTATTGTCTAATTAATTTAAAGCAATTCAGATTTTTTTTAACTGTTTTTGAAATCTTTATGTGATGGCTCAATTTGAGTTGAGGGTCTAGTACAACTATGAGGTATTTGAATTCTGTCACTGAACTGATGTCTTGATTATGTATATTAACTTTTGAATTGTTGCTGGTTATGTTTCTTGATTGAGAAGCACATTGACACTGTTTTATGAAGGTTCAGCAGTAAATGGTTTTGGATAAGACACTCTTGAACATCAATCATACATGAAGACAGGACATTTGTAGCCTGTGCTGGAGTCTTGGCAACTGTGTATATAACCACATCATCTGCATAAAGCTGACATGCTGCAGCTGAGCAGTGTAATGGTAGGTCATTAATGAAAAGGCTGAAAAGTAAAGGCTCAAGAATGGACCCTTGTGGGATGCCCATACAGTTATTTAAAAAGAAGGCTTTGTCCTGATGAACTTTTACACACTGTTCTCTATTCTGCAGATAAGATATAAACCATTCTATTGTCTCGGGAGAGAAATTAAAGGATGCCATTATTGTTAAGGTCCAGAAAAACAGCTCCCACCACATTACCCCTATCCAAGGACTCTTTAATATTTGCAATAAGGCAGCAGTTTGCGGTTTGTGTTGAGTAAATAATCCCATTTGTAAAAGTTATCCTGTGCAATTTGTACATAATCCAGTCTGAGTGCAATACTTTTTCTTCTTTGATGTCCCTTATTTCTATTCTCTGGGTGTGTAGTTGGGGTACAATTATAATTTCAATTTTTAATTTTATTCTTAAGTTACTTGCACTTGCATGTGTGCTCTATTATTTATATTGTATTTATTCTGTGTCAACAGTGTATGCTGCTGTTACAAAGGAATTTCCTCAATGTGTGATAAATAAAGTCTCTTATCTTATATCTTATCTTATCATTCGTTTTAGAGTTATATAGTTTTTTTTTACAATGTCAGCAATTATATCTTCATTTACCTCACTGATGTGAAATGAACCTGTTGGAGATATTGATTTTGTATTGCTTACGCAGGAACTTTCACCATACAGAAGAGGTTGTCTTTTATTTTCCATTTTTGAAATTTAAATCAGCCTAAATCCTCCTAAATCAGTTTTTTTTTTTTTTTATTGCAGTCTTGTGCAGTTATATAACTACACTGCAGCCTTGGTGGAAATATGCACTGTCTGAGTGCCCTCTAGTTACATATATGCAGTGTTTTATATGTATTCTCACCTCCACTGACTCATCATAATTGAGTTTACAGGTCAGAAAACACTCATGATCAGTATACTGTCATGTCACGCTATAAATGCAACTTAAATCAATCACAGTAATGTTCTGCGGATTGTGACCCTAATGGACATTAACTGGAATGTACTGATTAGTTCTATTAATAAAACACAGCGATCAAACTTAACACGTCATTCCTCAGCTGGCATTATTTTTGTCTGTGTTTTTCAGGAATGCAATCACTTATGCCAGAGTATTGTGTTCAGCCACATGGAAATGAGCAGTCAGTTTCATCTGTTTACATCTTGTACCTTGGATACAATCATCCATATTTATGTAGCATATTTTAGAACGGGATAATACTGTGAATGGTTTGAGCCTGCATTGTGCGATTTTTAAACATCATTAGCCAAAGCAGTGCATCATCTTGCCTGAAACAACAGCCGTATGTTTTCATAAGTTACCATAAATTACCATGTATTTATATGAAGCCTGGCAGCACCACTTATTTGGATTTATTGAAAACATGTAAGATGTTTAAGGAAAGGTAAGATTAGTTTTATTCTGATATGTGCCCTTAGTCCAGGGGTGTCCAAACTACGGCCCGCGGGCCAACTGCGGCCCGCGGTCCACTTTTAATTGGCCCGCAAGAATTTTAAAAAATACAATAGAATATGGCCCGCACTTCAACTTTTGCCTGAGTGTATTGC
>JAQQAE010002313.1:0-16517 GCA_029823295.1 Pseudamia nigra
ATGAGATCCCTTTGATGCTTTGGAAGCTCTCTGCAGACCATGGCTTGTGCTGGAAGATGTGGCTACAAAAATATCAGGAAAAGCCTACAACAACAGCCGAACTTTATTTGGGGTAAATCAAAGGCATTTTAAATTTTGGATAATATAAACTCCAACGGTGGTGCAGTGGGTAGCACTTGTGCCTCACAGCTAGAAGGTCCTGGGTTCAATCCTAATGCCAGGTGGCAGGGCCTTTCTGTGTGGAGTTTGCATGTTCTCCCTGTGTCTGCATGGATTCTCTCTGGGTTTTCCAGCTTCCTCCCACAACCAAAAACATGCACTAGGTTAGGTGTTATGTGAGCGTGAATGGTTGCCTGTCTCTATGTGTCAGCCCTGCAATGAACTGGCGACTCATTGTACATGGCTACCTTAGACAAGTTAAAATATAAAACATTTTTTGGGTTGTTTAACACTTTTTTATTATATAATTCTGTATAAGGTATTCAGTATTAATGTCTGATGTCAAAAATGATCCATTGAAAGAGAAGAAGTATCCAAACTTTTGACTTGTAGTGTATTTTATATAATTTTGGATTGAAATGAAGTCTAAATATAAACATATCATTTCAGCAGCATTGTATGGATGTGCACATGTACAATAGTAACAAGTAAATAGTAAAATAAAACTCACCGTGGCAGAACATCCTTGCTTGCTTTAAAATGAAAACTCACACGGTTCTCATTTTCCATGACTAATGTACAACAGTAGTACATCCAGTAAAACATAATTTACTCAAATGTACAGGTTCTTGGATATACAAAACAATCAAAGCATGTGTCATGGACCACAGCCTGAACGTGACTGAGAAGCAGCAAAAAAAAAAAACGCCAAAAAGAAGATTTGATTGCAAAAAGAAAGGCCAATATACTATAGACCAAAAACAGGGCCTGATTTTACCTGATTTCTAGCCAGAATAATTTCTAAGAAGGGCTCACCTGCTTCTGTGTGAAATCTTTAGAATATTGGGGGAAATTCATGTATTATTTGTTTGTAGACACACAGACAGCAGTGGTCAAACGTCTAAGACCACTTTGGGTTCCAGAATTACTCCACAATTAAGTGTCATGTGTCATGTGTGTTAAGTGTCTCTTTCCTTTGCACTTAAAATGGTTTATGAGATCTAAAATTAAACTATGTTTCATTCAGCACATGAAAAATGGTTCTCGCACTAAATATAGATTTTGCCTGTGGAAGTTTAGTTCAGATTCTTATACAGTATATTTATGCTGGGCACATGTTTTCTGTATTTTTATTTACAATCCTACAAAAACAACAAAGCGAAAGGTATTCGTCAGTTTTACAACTATACTGTTTTAGCATTAAGTGTTGTGCATGTGTAAGACAAGACAACAAACCCAGGTGGTCCGGTTTAAGGTATTCTAGAACTTTGCACAGTACTGTATGTTACACAAACTCCTGTAGGTTAAACTGGATATCTGCACCACCACCACTGCTGTACAAGACTCAGTAAACTGGCTTAAATTTACTCACCCACATACACTAATCCAGCAACTTTTATGATGTATTACCACGGGAGGAAAAAAATCATGATGCTTACACTCAATCTGACTATTACGTCTGATGAAGAGCAAGTCATGTGTATTAATTCGCTTTTCAAGAATATCTTAAATGTCAAATGTGTTTCCAAAGTTGATAGTCAGGTGATAATGACATGTAAATTACTCACAGCCTGAATTATTTATTTTGGTTATGGTGCCATTGATATAAAACAGGGAGAGTGAAAGACTGTGTTGCTAAAAGGTTCAAGAGTGAGAGCTCTCGTGGCGCAGCGCCGTCCGTTGGATCTTTGCCAACCAGTAGGGGACAGTGTTTGAGGTTAGAAGTCCTGAGGGGAACAGAGACAGGAAAGCTGCCAAAACCAGCAGCTAGGAAGCTAATTAAACTGTTGGCCCATTGTGAAGGAGGTGAGATTGAAGGATAGGTTGAAGTTCACCCCAGGAAGCACTTCTCAACTTCGGAAAAGGCATACGCAGTGAGGAAAATTTTCCACTGAGCCACACAACATGGTCAGTGATGGCTTTTTGATCCATCTCTGCTGCACACCTGACCTCTCCTGCTATGGCTCAGAATTAGCTCGCACCAACAAAAAACAATTCCAGGAAACCCACTGTAGCTTCAATCGCTGTGCCCTCTGTGTGCAGACGTCACCAGGGAAAACGCAATTTTCGACCACACAATAAATTCTTCACAAACTCAGGGGCCATGCTTACAGTGCACTGACGAGCAGCAGCGCTGTCTGCTGCAAGCATCTGTGTTTTTATACCCTGGTTTATTGGACTCTGAAAGTGGGGAGCATCTACCACTGACTCTAAATGAGTGCAGCAGCTGTCTGGCTTTGTGTGTGACACAAGAGGCGAGAGATGAAACGAATTAATGACATGGGGCACTTCTATTTACTTTGCTAAATACCTGAAACCTACTGAAATATACATTATGTGCTTAACATTGAAATACTTCATAAATTCCCTCAACAGTCACAGTTAAGTGACAACTCAACAGGTAGATTTTTCAGACCTTTCAGCTCAGCACAAATTTAACACTCATAGAAAATGGTCCCTTTGGGTTCCACAAAGCACGCGTCTCTTTACACTCAATTTCTTTGAGAAATCCTGTATTTCTGCTACTGGTGGCAATGTATGGGAACCAAGTAAAAAAAATTAGGAAAACTGCAGAATGGGGACATTCCACTGGCAGATGAACAGTGTGTACCGGAGATGATTAAGGGCTTCATTTGTTGTGTATGGCTGCCCGCCAGAAGAATAAGGGCCATTCAAACTAATATGCCCTCTAACTGTACTTCCAACTGCCTTCAAATATGTTTCTTCAGTCAAATACTGACATAGTCACAGTGGTCAAACACTTTAACTTGGGTGAAGGAAGTCGTTATTTGCAGTTTACTACTAAATTAGCAGCTGATTGATCTGGTTAGTGAAAAATCACTCATTGAAAATAATTTGTGCTTGGCAGTGGGATTAAACCTGTATCATGTAAGGTATCATATTTTATCTTCTGTGGGACTTGGCCTTTTTATAAGTTCGTGGCTTACTACAAATTGGGGAGAAGATAGAATATCAAAGCATCAATTAACATTATTACCTCATAATGTACATAATAAAGGTTTAAAGGTTTTCCTAAACTGGGTTTTGCATGGCCTCAAAATGTAACCTTAAGTAATCAATATGAATATCAGTTATTTACTGTGCAAACTGCATTATAGTACAATATAAGATTCCCATATCACTGGTAGATTTATAGGGACCTCAGATCAGAAGGAAAACCTTTAACACACATACAGCTATAGACGCAAATACAAGTTCTCTAGCATTTTCATCTTTCTTCTTAGAGCATCCAGCATCCAGTTAATTCTTAGAACGCATAGAATATTGTTTGCTAAGACCACCATCCATGTTTCCTCTGAGTGGTGATCTGTTTCAGACACCCACAAACTCAGAGAAATGGACAACATATCTGGACTCAGGTGATAACATGGCATCCTTCTGGCACAGTAAAATCAATCAATCAGTCCATCCATCCATCATCTGCTATTCATCAGGCTGCAGAGCAACAGCCTAAGGAGAGAGGCCCACACTTCCCTCGTCCCAGCCCCCTCATGCAACTCCTCTGGGGAGACCCCAAGGCATTCCGAGGCCAGCTGAGAGACATGTCCCTCCAGTATGTCCAGGGTCTGCCCCAGCATCTGCCCAAACCACCTCACCAGGGAGGCGTCCCAGAGGCATCCAGATCAGATGCCCAAGCCACCTCAACTGGCTCTTCTTTATGTGAGGGAGTGGCAGTTCTACTCTGAGGCCAAGTTTCTCAGGGAGACCCCCCGCCACCCTACTGAGGAAGCTCAACCTCTTGTATCTGCGATCTTACTCTTTCAGTCAGATCCAGAGCTCATGAACATACTGTAGGTGAGGGCAGGAAGGTCGATTGACCTGTAAATCAACCAATACACAACAGACTAGTACAGCATCCATATTACTGCTGATGCAGCACCAATCCATCTGTCGATCTTCCACTCTGTCCTCCACTCATTCGTGAACAACACCCCTACACGCCTAAACTCCTCCACTTGGCAGAAGCTCAACCCTGACACGGACAAGGTATTACACCCTTTTCTGACTGAGCACCATGGCTTCAGATTTGGAGGCGCTGATCCTTATCCTGGCCACTTCAACACTCAGTTTGCAACCAAGTGTGGACCACAGAAGTCTTCCCTGGTATTTGTAACTATAGCAGAGGTTTTCCTTGTCTTGTCATTTTTTTGCCTTTTTTCCCCCTGTCTGTTCGATCCCTGTTAGTAAAGCAAAACTGATGAATGGCTGTATATTTTAAAAGGTGAAATTGATTACACAGTGCATGAGTTACTGTATGTTGTGTTCATACTGTCCACAATTAAATATGAGTGAAACTAAAATTTAATTGTGTTCCATTATTTTAAATTGCTTTTTCCGTACTGTCTGTGCGTTTTCTGTTTTGAGGTTGTAATTGCTGTGTTGTCAGTCAAAACTGTTAGTAAGAAAGTTATGCACAACAGGGCCTCGGCTCTACGCGCTCTGTAGCATTTCTAACATCAAACAATATAATATGATCTGCCATGTATTGACGTACTAAAACTGTCATCTATGTTATGATATGATATGCTTTATTTGTCATTTGTTTTCCAACTGCAAGCAGCACAAAAAAAAAAACTAAATTACCATTGTCCTACTTAAGGAGGAGAGGCCGCTGCAACATCGGTCACGCTGCCATGTTGATAGGGTGATATATGAACGATTAATGCAATACGAGAAACTAGGGCTGCACAAGATGGTGAAAACGTCATACTTTGATTGTTGTGGGTAATATTGTTGAGTATAATGTACAATCTGCTTGCTTGATTATCAAAAATGCACAGATTACTCACTTAAACATGCTAATTTAAATGACTATAAACATTAGGAAGTACAAAAAATAAATAGAAATTACTGAAATGTTGCATATTCTACACAGTAGATTTCTATTGAGTGTCCCTACATCCAAGTATTTCCTTAAACCAGAGGCTTTATTTATTCCTGCAATTAGATCATCCTAAAATTTCAGCCTTTAAATTCCTTCCATCCCTTTTCCAATGGTGTAATTGCACAGGCTGATATTGTGATTACAACTGCAGTTTGATTGATTGTGCAGCCCTACTACAAACCACGCACTTACAAAATCAGCAGAATGCTTCTTTTCATAGTAAAACACAAACCCAAAATCATCCACATGCTCCATGATTAAAATTTGAGCAACTAATATTTCTTATCTATTCTGTGCCTGTGGCAAACTCTGATCAGCTGTGCCGATGCAGACTTTAACCCGCAACATTAACAAAGCCAACATAAGAGCATGCGCTGCCTTCAGATAGAGCTGCCACAGTTGCGATTCTGCCCCAGTTGGTCAGCTTTCCTGATAGAAGACCCTACAGGCTGTTTTGCTATCATCCACACACACACACACACACACACAATTTCAGCAGAGTAGCGGGACGCTTGCAGAGAGAACTGGAGGTTATGCAGCCACAGATGGCTCCAAGCTCAGAATCGCTGAGAATTGAGAAGAGAGTCTGGGAGGGACAGAGTTTGAGAGCAATTTCTGCTCTCAGTTCTACAGTAAGATAGGACTTGATGAAGTTTTATCAGTGCTGGATTCTCATTATCATTTTCAATTAAGTTTTCCACCTCAAATTCAACGTTAAAGCACCAGCTTATGCTATGCATGAGAGACTTCAGTCTTTACTTGCCAATTTATCTGTATGTATCTATTTTTCATTTTACAGCTTAAATTCATCTACGATGACCTATTTCTCCATGTAGTAAGTATTCTCTTTTGAGTGTCGAAAACCATAGACATCAAACACCAGATGAAGTGCCCACAATAAAGTATGTAATGTCTAAATGATCTAGATCATAGAAATAGAACTTTTTATAACATACAGTATTTCCGTCAGCATGAATCACTGACATTACAGCTCCTCCACATCTAATTATTTTTTTCTAAAACATGACACATGTCAGCCATTTCCTTTATGTTTTGTGAGTAAATGTGACTCAGAATTGTCTTTGCTGTAACTTAGCTAAGAAGAGAGATTGTTCTCCACAGGCAGCGTTACTCTACCTCAAGTACATTTTCATGGTGGCAAATTGCAAAAGGTTTTAGCTGCTTTCAAAGGCCAAGGCGATTTAGTAAAAGAATAATGCAAAAAATAATCCAACTCATTCATGAGGTACAGTAGCAGCTTTCTTTTGCCATTTTATGAGTGCTGTGCCTTTTATAATAATGTCGTCCCTAAAGGTGCAAACTTGTTTCTGTTAAAGGTCTTGGGAAAGGAAATGAATCGTCGCAAACATGGAAACACTGCCACTCGGAAATGCTCCACAGGGTACTCACTAAAGTCTCTGATTTGCTTTGAAGTATAAGAAATCTGTACACAGGTGTGCTTAATCTAAACCGAAGACATGTGTTCCAAGGCATATTTCAGACCTAACAACATACAGAGACCATCTAAAGAGCCATTTTCCAACCAGTTTTCACATCGGGACTTTTATGGCCTCATTACCCAGGCAAAGTAAAATGAGTTAAGGGCTTTAATCAAGGATCAAGAAGCTTTAGACCTCTCACTGAGAAGACTGAAGCTGAAAATACCAGGGGACACCTGGCATTAGGGGCCTGAACAGCTTTTTATGAGGCTTCTTTCTCTAATATCCTCCTTGTACCATCTGACCGTCCTCTATACATGGGGAGAGTCCCTGCTGGTAGACGTTAAATTTTCTCAGCATGCATCTGTCTAGCTTATGCTCAGCAAGATGCTCAAAAAGATCAATTCGTCTTCTGGTAACAGAATCTAATTATGTTTCAATTGGACTGCTATTGTTATTGTGAGTGAGTTCTGTGAAACTCTAACTTTGCTATGAATACAGGTATTGACAGAGTGATAAAATTGGGTAAATAAATCCAAGAATAATTCACGGTGTTTTTATTCCTGTTTATGTGGGAAATTAGAATTTCAAGTGTTCCCTAATGTGAGTCTTACTGAGTCATATTTACTCTTGAGAGATTGCATCGAAGTTTCATTCAACTAAGAGTGGGTTAAAAAAATGCATAATTTATAAGGGTTAATTAAAAATATCTTTTGTGCCTGCTTATCAGAACCCAAATCAACAGAAAAAGTCTGATAGCTTCACAAAGGTTATCTCTCAAAGTTAATTATATAGGAAAAGTGTCTCGTACATTTCTTGGTTCCAACATATAAGGCTAGAGGCAGCAGCAAGATAGTAGGAATTTGAAGCATATGCCTGAGAGTATCTTCACTGTGGCAAGTCATGCATGCAACCTAAGTCAACACTGAAAGCAAATGGTTGTCAGAATTTCCTTAAAATTTGTTTGGAGACGCAAGTGCTCAGATTGGTGAAAACAAGCACCAAATGGATTCTCCTGCTGCCTTTGTGGAGAAGAGAATCCTCAATTTAAGTGACGCTGCACACAGAAGCACGCAATGTGATCGCATCGCAGGACTGAGATCTTTCCATCATGATGTTCTGTGACAACATAATTATGTATTGTGTCTCAGTTCGCACGGCTCGCCAAACTACATCAGCTGCAGCTCAGGGTCCGGTGTCCCAGCAGCAGTGAAGCTGAGGGAATGGAAGGACAGCAGTGGGGCTGGGGAGGGGGTGAGTGTGGTGCTTAGAGCCCGAAGCAAAGCAAATGGAATGCAAAGGCAGTAGATTGGAGACGAGACACAGAGGAGGCTGAATCAGGATGTCGGAGAAGCGCCAGTGATCTTTCACTTTGCATCAATGTCAGATTAAGGGCATTGGCAAGAAGAGCAGGAACTAAGGCACTGAGGGGCAAGGGTGGCAAAAGAGTGTGGGGAGCAAGAGAGGAGAGTGTTAATCCTGAAGCCAGTGCTGCCACTGCACATAACTGCAGGGCCACTTAAAGGACTGGAATCACGATGCAAGAGGATGAAGAGCAATGTGCCTTCACCGGAGAGGATCACAAATGCTGCGCGTTTAAGTTGAAGCTGTATATTTAGTGATAAATCCATGTGTTTAGTGGACATTAAACATCACAGCGGTCCTGGATGCTTGAATTATGTTTTGCAGAAACTGTTACATTTGTGTTGTGATGTTTTCATGTTGTTTTGAGGAAGCCGCATGTGCACAATCAAGAAAACAATGGCTGACTGTGAAATAAAAGTCACCTGCTGTGTGTGAGCTTCTGCACTGAGCAAAAATAGTGTTAATTTAAAATGAACGTTTTTCAGTAAGGATTATAACAATGTGGTAGCTGTGTTTTGAATGGTTGGAATTAAGGCATGTGGACAGAGGTTAACTGGTTTGAACAAAAATGTCAAAATGAAAAGAAATGTATCAAGTCAGTATTATGAAAAGGCATTTGAATAGTCAAAATGTTGCATAATTTCTTGTAAGAAAAATACAATGAAATGTTGAATATCTCACATGTCAATAGACAAGATTTATCACATTTTCTCATGCACCATTGTCACACAGTCCAAAAATTGAAGGAAACACTTTACAGAGTCTTCTGAAATCTGTTGTGTTCCTCAAACGGCTGGAGGCGACAGCATTTTCCATGCTACATGTCTGTGGCCATATGGTTCCTCTGATCTAAGCGCCTGGACTTTTTTTCCTTTTTGTGCTTTGTGTAATAAATGACAAAATCACACAAAAGCAGTTTCTTAAACCAAATAAAAACCAGCATCAAAGTCCAGCTCTGAAAAATAATGATGGTACAGTAGTTTTAATGCTTTATCCCTAGGTAAGGCAGCCAGGCATTGCCACACAGGAGCGAATAATCCCCCATGATCCATTTGGCCACTTCTCTTAGGTCATTGTTGTGGAAGTGCAGGTGCCCGATCAGTCCTGCCGCAGCCAATAGGGGATGGTAGCTAAAAGGGGCGTGGGCACAAAAGTGGCTCCTTAAATCTCCACCTCCATTAATCACACTTTGCGCGCCTGCGGCCCACCAAGCAGTGTGACAGTGACAGCAACGAGAATGATTAATACTTAATGCAGCGTTTAAGAGAATGATTTATGCCATCTGTTAGTGGATGACATGCGGCAGAAGTTGGCTTCACCACTCACATACACTTGTCAGCAAGGATTAGGAGAATGATACATAACTTAATCTCAGGAGCAGCAGGTCACCTCCAAAATTAGGCTGATTTTAGACCATGAACACAAGGGGAGAAGGGGATGTGGAGGGTAGCTATAGAGGAGTGGATGTGCATAACCCCACCGCAGATTTAATTGAAGCTGGACAAGAATAGTCCACAACTAAGCAGACGTTGCATTAATCGGCCGGATGGTGGGTCAGTCATTACAAACTCATTCTGTAACTCATTCACTCTAATACAGTGCAAATGATCCACCCATTTATTTTCTACTGCTTATCCACGCAGCAGGCTAAGGCCATGACATCCAGCTCCTCCTGGCGGAAGTGTTCACAGGCTTGATTGATATGTTACAGAAACCCCACGGAGTGTATTGGCTGCATTTTAAAGCTGGAAAAAAAAACTATTCAGCTGACCTGCAGCGGTGCAAAGCAGCAGCAGTTCTCACTGTCCAGCCTCGTGCCGCTGTGAGTCTGCCAAAGAACCTCAATTCAGCATCTTCTATCTGTGATCTAAAGTTGCTTTTAAACTTAATGCAAGGTGTTAACAGAAGTCCTGCTGCAGATACTATCATGCAGGTTACAATTCAGCCTTCAGCACCTGAACTCACCCAATATCACCACTCCTGCATCACGAGATGGGTGAACAGCTAGCGATCGGGTTAGACCGTAAGTGCTTTTTACATTTTTCCATTTACTCTGTGATATAGTCCAACTGCTGCTTGATGAAAAATCTCCTTTAGAGTCAGAAACATTTTTGAGCTTCACAACTCCCCTAACATGGAACTGTGAATCAGCCCTAATACTCTTGGTCATTTCCCAAAGTCCAGGACCAGCAGATACTTGATGGACAGATCCCAGATGATTTGGTAAATTGAAAGCTTTGCCTTCAGGCTCAGCTCCCTTTTCATCACTCAACAAACAGCTTTAATTTAAGTTAAAATAAGCTGACAAAGAACATATATGATGCTGTCAGTGTGTAAGAGCAGAGTCCAGCTATTGCACTGTTACTAAAAAGTCTCATCTAATCTCAAGGCGTGATTGCAAATGAGCTGCGTTATCGCTGCCTTCGCTCTCTTTCTTCTTTCCTATTCACTCTAAAATATTTACATATTCAAACAAACTGTCAAAGTCCCCAAACAAACAATTTGTTATCCACCAGAGTTTGCATGGTTAAAAATACTCTGCATCTGATCTGCATATAAAGTATCAGTCTTTCGTCAGAGATTACCGGCTTTTCCTGCTCACCGGCTCTCTCCCTCTCCCTCTGTTCTTCACAGAGCTTTCAGAAGACAAGGTGAACACAAGGGTAATCAGTCTGGTCACTGCTTTGAATCTTTCTTTCCTAAAACGTTGCAAATTTGAACGTTTGATGGTCCTGCTGAGCGTTAATGGACAAAATCAATCCTTTAAAAACACACAGCCCTTTACTTTGCTCAATAAATATTCTATCCAAGGCATCACTTCAAATTAATGTTAAGATCTGGCATTTATAAAATCAACCACTGTTTCATAATCAACACGTTAAAAACATCCATCACTTAAACTCACTTGGAGTTACTCTTAGTGTTAGCCCAACAAACACCTTCGCGGTAGAAACGGTGGACGTTATGAGCGAGTGCAGGCCTGCCTGTGGGTCTGTGCTTCGGCAGCTGCTGCGTAGGAGTGTAGGCGCTAAATACAAAGAAGAAAAACCTGATGATTTGATAAGGAAGCAAAACAATTCAACATGGTGCAGAAAGAAATAATAGTGACGGGTGAAAATAAGGACAAGTCTCCAAACTGGTTTCATTCTGTCCTCATTCAGTTCTCTGAGTATAAACTGGGTTTTTTTTTCCAGGAGGAAAATGCTAATAAAGGTTATAACGAGCCAAAAAACTTTCGGTAATTGGCTGGAACAAGATGATATCCAATTAACTGAGTCTTTTAAGTGGTAGCCTTTGCACCTAAGATTGCAACCTGCAGATGTCTGAATTTTAATTAAAGCGTTTCATGGCACTGTATATGCGTAAAAGATTTACTTTCCCTTGAACTATTCAACTTTTTGTCTCATTGACTCTTTGCCCTAGCCTTCTATCTCTGCAAAAAAACAAACAACAACCGTGAGTTCAATCACAATCCTTGCCACATAACCTGTCTACCTAGCTGTCTCGATTACTAGAAATTAGGACAAACAATGCTATGGTTTATTACAATAACCTTGACATTTGACCTTTGAAACTAACAGTGTGTGACAAAAATGAATGGAAATGAGTTCACAGTGGCCTTGACCTTTTTCTTTGGCCACCAAAATTAACTCTTTCTCCACCAGTATTTCACCAAACAGTTGCTAGCCACTGCCTACATTTTACATGATTTTACTCGTCTTTCAACACCCATAGAAAATGTTTCTTTAACAGTAGAAAAAACGGCCTCAATTGTTCTTTGTATATCCACACTTGAATATTGGTCATTTTCATAAAAAGACCATTTCGAACAAAAAGCTGAGAGAAATGCATTTTTGTCAGACATCCATGTATTTTGCGAGACATACTGTTTCCTATTTCCTGTCTGATCTGTGACATCTCAGTCCTCTGGTTTTCTGTGTCCTTCACGTCTGGGACAGGTCAGTTCCCTCACACGTCTCCTGTCTCCTTGTCCATGCCTTCTCCTCTCTTGTCTCTGTTATGCATGGTTCTCCACAATAAACCCATAGTAGACACTTAGCATATCGTAGCATTTCTTCCTTCTCGTTCCTGTCACATCTTATTCTTTGCTTGCTTTTTAACCTTGGATCATCGTATTTTTTGACAAATTGTGCAAAAGTGCCCCCTACATGATGAAAACATGAAAACATAGATTGCTGGGAAAACTCAACCTTGGTGGAGAAGGATTGTTTCACAAATAACAGACTAACTCATCAATGGCAGGGAAAGAGTTTAATAAACTTAATTTTTGCCCCCAACTAAAAAATGGTGCAGCCACATTGTGCAAAGCAGTTCCTGAGACGTCATTTTACAAGGACAAACAAACATGAGGTCACTGTTCCCCTTGGCCTTGGACCTTTGGCCACCAAAATCTTCCCATTTCATCCTCGAGTCCAAGTGAATGTCTTTGCCATATTTTCTGACATTCTGTTAAACAGTTCCTGAAATATTGCACTTTAAGCATAACAATGACCAACCAACTGACAAATGCACCTTCTTAAATAAGAAGGTACTGAAAGTAGTGAGCGGTGAGATTTTTATGGAAGAAAATCAAATTGCAGGACCAGACAGCAGTGTTCATATCAAACCAAATGAGAAATGTCAAACCATGCAAACCTGAAACATTCCATTTTTCCAATCAAAAGAATAGCTGGAGCTCATTGGAGCCCAATCAAAAGTCTGAATTTTCAAAACCACTGAAGTAGATAATGGCATCATCAACGTAAATCTGTAGAAGGAACAGTAAAGTGACAACTACACCTGTGTGAGACGTGACATGTATTCCGTTGAACACCAAGTGGGAATGTTGTAGACATCGACGCACAGCACTCTGCCGCAAACTCGCTCATGCACACTTCTCATGATTGATTGATTGATACACAGCACTAAATCAAAGAGCTGGGTGCCTTTTCAATCACAGCTCAAGTCTTTGAAAATAAATAACAGCTACCATCTTGCCTGTGGCAGTTTCAACTCACTATAAACACCAGTGCAGTGAAAAGTCTGCTTGAGAGGGAGACAGAATTCTTCACAAATGTAAATTTATGTACACCCATTTGACACTTTCCACTCTTGATTGGTTTGTATTTTACCTCTTCTTCTGTCACCCTTTTATCAGAAATGATAAACATTATTTTCAGGCAGTTGTCTGGTAATGAAGAAGTCCACAGGATGGAAGAGAGTCTTCAAAGTGCCACTAACCACAGCTGGTACCTTGCCTGGCCATGACAGACAGCCGGTAACCTTTCCTGTGTCCTGTTGACAACGAAAAGCCACTGCAACCACTCAGTTGCAGCCGTAACCCATCGCTGACCTGCCGGGTACAGTAATAACAACTCAGCTAACGGCACATTTAAGAGAGAGCTTTCTCCAGAGACAATTAGCACTGACGACCACGTCTGCTCCCTCTCGTCTGTAATCCTAGAAATAGCTATCACAATTACAGAGCGCTGGAGAAATTACTGCAGCAATTTAGTCATGCTTTTGAATAAAAAGTAACAGCCACATTTACACCATTAATTCTGATGTTTGTTCCTGCATTACACTTGTTTTTCTGTTCTACTTTGAGCGAGGCATTTATGCAGACCATCTTGAGAGGCATATCTCATGATTTAAGAAGATGACACTGCCAGTTTGGCCATTAATGGATCCATCAGTTATAAAAACGCTGCCAAGAATATCTAACAAACAGCTCCAATAACTCTGGATGCTTGTCTTTTTCAATATCTTTGACAATACTTTTGGGGATTTTTGCCAGTTCTCTGAGCATAAGAGAGAAAATAAATCAAGAGCAACTCAGCTTGGCAGGACTTGATCTTATTAAAGCAAGACATTTGAGCACAAATTATACGGAAAAAATACACTCTATAACATAATTAACATGTATTGTGTATGTAACAGCAGGGTTGGTTGGTTTGTAGTTTTGCCAGTTCCGTCCAAAGTAGGAGCTTAAACCAGTTTGATTTATTCAAACTGACAGAACCAATAGACAGAAGGGGTACTTGATACCTGTATTCTTTGGCTGACAACAAGATACTGTGTCTTTATGCTTCAATGTGACTAAATCTACACCAGTACAGCAATTGTCAGATTTGAAGCAAAATAAAGTGAGCTTAAAAATGTCAATAAGGACACATGCAGAGAAATCAGCAGGACAAAATAGATTCCAGCACTGCTTTAGCCACACATATCCAGACATAATTTATTGTACCTGAAGCAGCACCGTTTAGCTCATGCTTCTTCTCATTATTTAGTGTTTATTGCCATTTGTCGGACCAGGTTAGAGGACCATTACCAGTAGTTAGGGGACTGGATTTAGTGTGATTTCTTCCATTCCAGAGCATCTGATCAGTGGAAGTGTGACAGCTCGCAGTAAAACTCAGTATGCCAGTTTGTTCAAGTGTTTGGCATCATATCAGAGTTTTTACACAGGCGAAATCCTGCTTAACAGTCAAAATGCTTTGCACTTTTGCCCATAAAGTGAATCATGTACACTCAGCTTGGACCACCAACTGCAGAAGGACAATACCTTTATAGCAACATCAACACTTACTGCCAAAGACTGATATATTCATAAAATTTAATAGACAGCAATTTTGCACAATTATTTGCATTTTCAGTTAAGCCATGTTAAAAGAGGTTCAAATTCCCTCAAAAATGTTGAAACATTTTATGTATCATCATTTGCATATTTCCTTTGCTTTCCATAAAACTGATTCACAGTTGGTATTCAGTCAGTTATCACTTCATTGCCTCAAACTGGGTCATCATATCTCCAGGCACAATTACAGCCAAAACCTCAGCGAGACAAATCTGCTGTCAGTCGTCGTGCCACTTTTATGTATGAACAGTGAGCTGACAGCAGGGCAGGCGGAGATAAAAAACTCAGAGAAGGTGGAGAGGAAGCATTGTGGATCATCCTGTAAGCCTAACAGGTCAATAGGAGACAAACGTATGTCTAATAAGCCAACGATGAACCCAGAGTGGTCCCTCTTGTAGGGTCCAGGCCAGCTTCGAACCAATGTGTTATTGACTTCACAAAGACAGCAGCCGTAGAAATCCACTCTGAGTTTGAGAGTGCGAGATGAGACATGAGACACTGCTGCAGCGGGTTAAAATATCGATCTCACCCTCCAGTTAATGACAAATAGAACATAATTGACACATACCAGCGTGACAGCTTATACACCGGAAGAATCATTAGGACAATTCAACCATCACATTGTATAAAGGTGTTTTAGATATCTGTGGGAAATTCTTATTGACTGAAAACACAATGAGAAACACTACAATGTTTTAGAAAATGAAAATCAATGGGCATACGAAGCCACTTTTGTCGCTCTCTCATCTGTTTACTCAGTGCTCTAGTTTGCTATTTTTAACATCTAATACCTTCTACATTCATATTAGACTAATCTACCAATAATCGGCTCCGTTGATTAGTATTTGCTTTCTAAACTGTGAAAAATCTTTATAGACCTGTTTCATGATCCTGATTAGTGAAATACTTCTTGTAAATGTACGTGCAGGTAACACTTAAATGCTGTAGTTTACAAATGTACACCTTAGCAAGTTACTGATAATGAAGACAAAATGGCTAAATTGTTTGCATGTAGATTATGAATGTGTTGGCTTCAAACGGAATAACGAAGTGCAACCTGTATAGTGCTTTGTAGATGGTTATCAGGAACCACCAAGAGAAAGTCAGGACCGCATTAGAGCTGTTTCATCTGCAGTTATTCATCATCATGATTCAGTAATATTAACTACTGCTATGCAGTTGCATGCCGTGCATTATGGGAATGACTTATGGAGCTGTGAGGGTGAATTACAGGCGCATGCCACAAAGTCCATTGAGTCACCCTGAAATGTGCTCAGCATTCCTTTACCTGTTTTTGTGTTTGTTTTGGGTTTTTTTTTTCAATATTGTGTCGGGCTAATTATGCAGGAAAACAGTTAAGGTACAGCTTGTCATTTATCTCTAGCCCCTAATTTTCTACCAAAAATGATTCCTTGTACTTTGGTTCAACTTGGCTGACTTAAAGTGTTGCACAAAATAAATAAATTACTGCAGTGTCTGCACCAGCTCAATAATGAGATTAATTTATAGTAGCGTAGTTGGTAAACAGTCTGTCTGTAATAGTCATTCAAATTTGATTATCCGTTAAGAAACTAATACAAATACCAGCACAGTGTCCATAAGGCTAATAAATGCTTAAGTTTATGTAGCTGAAGCTTTCTGTTGCACTACATAATAAGTAAAATAAGTCAAATTAATAAAATATATTAATTTTTCCCAAAGTAATTTACCAGTGGATTTTGAATGTGTATGTCAGGCATATTTATTTTCAAATCATCATCTTTGTGATCAGTTTGTTTCTTATATTGATGTTATAAAAAGAGGTGACTGACAGATGTAATGACCATCTGCAGAACCAATCAGATCCATCCATCACACACACTGACCAACCAATAAGACACAAGTCACACGTTCAATGTGCAGATTCTGGCTCCACATTGCATCAGTTGTTTAACATGTTATTTCCTGTAACCACTGGATTTCATCTTCACTTTCATGCAGTGAAAGGAAACTGCCACAATCCACCTTT
>JAQQAE010002314.1:0-22654 GCA_029823295.1 Pseudamia nigra
CAGCAGAATATATGGGGAGCTGCGCAACATAATGTTATCTTTATTTTTCTAATGTTAGAAGTGCAGCATGGATTATACTTCTAATATACAACTGTATGTAAACAAACGTCTCTGGTCCGTTACCCATATTCTCGTGTCTTTTATGGATTTTGCATTGTGTTTATTTGCTGATATACCGTAATTTCCTGGTGATATGTCGCTCCGGTATGTTAGTCGCACGAGCCAAAAAAATAATAATTAAGAAGAAAAAACGTGTATTAGTAGCTCTGCGGAATACGTGGCATCTGTTCTGGGAACGCGCGTCAGGCGCGCGGCCGCAGAATGAGCCGCAGAACAGAGAGCTCGCGGCTCGTCTCCTCGAGCGGCTGTCAGTGTGTCAAACGCCCTATAGTCGAATTTATTCAAAATACAAGTCACTCCGATGTATTTGTCGCTCCCCTCGTCAGACTATGCAAAAAAACTCGACTTTTAATCAGAAAATTACGGTAGTTGATGATTCACTGTGGAAATGAGGCACAAACGCCGGGGTATTTATCGTGAAATAAATACGAACTGAGGTTTAAAGTTGACACAAAGTAATAATTCATTTAATTTCAAAGAATGCCCAAAGCAAGAGTTCAGAGGTAAACGCAAAATGTCCAACTCAGCAGCACGGGCAACATCTGACGCGTCGAGTCGCGTCAGGGCAAAAGGTATTACACTAACATCCATATACAAAAGAAATCACACTATTGTCATCTAGTGGTTCAACTGGTATATCTCCATAAAATATGAATGAATGAATGAATGAAACTATATTTCTTTTAAAAACGGTCACATTTGCTCCATTGTCTTCTGTTATGGTATAAAATAATAAACTGTGATATAATCATTTAAAGATAAAAGTATGCTTTGCGGCTCCAGGCAAATTTTATTTGGTGGGAGAGGCACTAAAATGGCTCTTTTGCTCGCAAAGGTTTCCGACCCCTGGTCTAGCATCTAGTACCATTCGGATGTCATTTGCATGCTTTTTAACAGTGTCACGGGAAGTCATTTAGGTCTTTGAGGATCAATTTCTTGGTTAATTAATCCTGTAAAAGTAAAGCAGTACTGGATCCTTGGAGGCTTAAGAAGACAATTTTGGTAGCAGGAGTAGAGTTGCACAATTACAAATTTTTGGAAACAATCTGTATATCTTTCACCTGCTTTGTGTCCATCAACAATCCGCCTTACATCTAAACTCATTTATTTTTGACATAATGCTTTTACAGGTGATATCTCAAATCCTTTCTGAAGTGAATATTGGACAGTTTTAATTTCAGTTCACACCATTACTCA
This sequence comes from Pseudamia nigra, assembly GCA_029823295.1. Taxonomy (NCBI): domain Eukaryota; kingdom Metazoa; phylum Chordata; class Actinopteri; order Kurtiformes; family Apogonidae; genus Pseudamia; species Pseudamia nigra. Next base: position 1,318 of record JAQQAE010002314.1, read on the forward strand.
GTGAAAGAGTGGTGGTTTGTGCTATGTGTGAAAAAAAGATCAGTTCTACTGGAGTTAATAATATTGACTCTGGCCATTTTTGTCTTCCTGAAATAATTCTGATTTGGTTCTTTTTATTTAACTTTTTGTTCATCTTGATGATAAGTTTCTTTCTTTTTTTTTTCCTTGTTTAACTTTGCATGCATGAGTCGGGGGGGAAATGTGCCCTTTCCTTGGTCAGAAAGTCAACTCAAATCAAAATGCTGAGTCAGCACTGGCAATAATCAATTCTTGCTTTTTCAATAAGTCATGCAGCCCTCTGTAGAAGGAATGTAAGGTAATCAAAGCATCCAACTGCAGCATTTAGAAACTGAGATGCTTCATGGTTGAAGTGCCTGTGATGTTCCTCCTTGTATCATGTAGGGGTATCATCGGTGCACTGTTTCTAGTCAGGACATTGAGCATCACTACCAACAGAACTCGAAAAGAACCATGAGGTTTACTACTGCAAAGTTCAGCTATGAACTGGATTTTTCAGGTAAACTGACACTGAACATCCCTTACATTATACAGTAAAATACCCCTATTATCAAAGACATGCATACTGACATTGTATATTGTATTTTGCAGCCATGACTCAGAAGAACCTGTCCACAAACACCACTCGGAAACTGCGACGACTTACACAGTGACGAACAGATTGGACAGGAATTCTACAGCCTTATTCAGGACTTGTTAACACGTATACTGCCTGACACCTTCATTTAGATAAAATTGTTTGACAATTTAAACATTAAGCACAGGGTTTGTTTCTAGATTTAAAAGCCCTGTACCTTGCACTTTTTTGAAAGCATCTACCAGTTTGTGGTGAATGCATTAACATGATTGAGTTTATGCTGTGATAAGATACTGTACTGCCCTTCTGCCAAAGTCTTGTTTCCTGTTTAACACTCATCTTTGAAATCAGGAGAAACATCTTAAATAATAGAATGTCTGCTCAAATATATATTGTATATGTACACACTGAACCTATTTTTGGGAATATACCCAGATGGATCTTAAACTAAAGCTTAAAAAGCTTTTAAACTGCCTTGATTTTAGCTTTTAACATTTAACTTAAAACTTGAAGATGGTTTGAATATAACTCTCAAAGTTAATCATAAAGTGTGCATTATTGCTTCAATAAATCTTCAAAGGCTATAATGTGGAGTTTGTTTTCCAGAATGACACAACCTGTGAGAACAGTAGATTGTGTACTTTCTTTATATGTACAGATTTTCACTGAATCACCTCAGAGACCAGCACCTTTACACATAAAACAAGGGCCACACTATACATGGGACAGCAGTAGTACACAAAGGACCTTGTAGAAGAATAAGCTTTAGTTTTCTGCTTTGGATTAGACCATGATCTCCGACACATGCTCTAAATATCACACCCTTTTTTGTGAAGACATAAAACCTGCCATACACTGTAGAATGCATGTCTACAGATGGAGAGGACTCAGTCAGACCTATTTTAATTCTTGCAGAGACTGGGAAAGGAAGAGAACCTCAAGTCAAATTGGGTTGTGAATATGAATAAGACTGGAGAAACAGCTCAGCATGTTTAAGGTAGAATTCTCACAAAACAAAATCCCATTTAAGACGTTACATACACTTAGCACACAGATACACAGTGACTGATTGTGTGATTTTCCTCAAAAATGTTAGAATGAGTACACAATATAGTTTAAACTATTTAGAAAAATCTGGCAGATCTATGAAGTGGCTGTCAATCAGTGGTGTTCAAATAAAACGACACACTGGTAGCGGCTTGAGCCGATCAAAACGCATCCATCATGTGTCCTCAGATACTAGTAAGAAGGATTATTGCACACAACTCATCTAAGGCCTCTTAACCATTATCACAAGAATATTGAAAATTCCACGGCCTTCACCTTTTTTTTTAATAGCTATGTATTTACACTTCATAATATGTCACTAGCACAACTGTTCCAACAGCTGAAAAGTGCTGAAATTAAAATATACAGTGATATCCTCTTCGTTGTACTGATTGAAAAGAAATGGTATGTACTGCAGGTTTAGGGGCATAAAAAACCTCAGGGTATTTAGTATGGAATAAAATGTCATTGGTCACTTTAATTGTGAAGGATCATTAGGAAACAGGCTTAAAATCAAAGTTTAAGTATTTTTAAATAGGAAACATGCACCAAAGAAACTTTTAAAGTAATCTCAGAAGTAAAAATTAAGGGGAAAATGTATACTTGAGTAAGAGTGTGGTGCAGCCTATATAGTTTTACACATGTAAGGCACAGTAGCCTAAAGCAGTACAAATGATCCCTTGCCATCATCCTAGTATCTCCTTACACTTCTGTAATAGCTACTCCATGTATTATATTCCACTATCATCAGAGACATAAATCATACTGCATCTACAGAATCTTACATATTGTCTTCTGACTCCAACGAGGTGAAATGGTTGAGATGACAGACGCTGGAAGCACTCATGGGCAGGAGAGTTTTACAGTAAAATGTTCCCCATGTGAGATTAACCAGATGATAAAAGAGAAACAGGAAAATGGGTTTAATCAGTCCAATTTGTGTTCTGGAAATGGAGGTTACCAGTGCTGCAGAGACTTGGTTACCATAGCAACAAGCTGCAGCAGGGTTACTTGATTTACCAAGTTTAAGCTGCAAATAAAGGTTAGGCTGTAAATAACAGACAGCACTTTGAAGCAGAAAACAGAGAGCATCCTGGATCCTGCAGATCAGACACTGCAGTGCTGTCAGCGCTACACTTAAGGCTACCTCCCACATGGGCATTTTGGTGTTTTCTTTTCAGCCAATGCCCTGATCAGTTTAGACAGCTAATCCTAAAATAATTCAGAAAAGCAGTAAAGATGCAGAAGCATAAGCAAGTGAAGAAACATCTGCGCACATGTACACCACAGAAAACACTCATCTGTGGAACTGAAATCCACTCAATACACTCAGTGATATGAACATAAAACCTTCTTGAATTATCTGAGTTAGGATTCATCTCAACCCATCACACTTGCACACTTTTGTCAAGTACAAAACAGTAGGAAAATATTTTCATTGCCAGCATTTAAACAACACATAATAGAAGATGTTCCCACCTTGAGACGTTTTTGTCTGGTCAAGTATAATGGAATTTAGGTATAGGTTGATTTGCCAAGACCCAACAGCCAGCTGAATGTCACAGTCAAATCTACAACTTAAAGCAAGTCGATTAAAAATAAGACAGCAACACCCTAGAAAGGATTTACTTCACATTCAATCAGTTTCTTGTTCAGTTAGAACTGAAGGCCCTTCTGTTCACAGTCATTTCTTCAACCAAGTATTTTTCATTTGCATTTACCCAAATAAGTCTTTCAGGTCGTTGTTGACAGATGCACTATGTTTAATCCCACTTTGGTTCATGCTAGGTGCCGCAGGTGCAGGTTGAGAAAAGTTCTGTGGGTTGAAAAAAGGGTTTGCTTGCATCCCAAACGCACCAGACACCCCGCCGCCTCCCACGCCAACTGATGCACCTTGCATCTGAGTGTTCTGGGCTGAACCAAACTGATTGAGCCAAGGGGAGTTGGTTCCAGGTGCAGGTTTTGGACCCATTTGGTTTAGGGTGACTTTGGGTTTGCTGGATGTAAAAAGACTGTCCAAGGCTGACATGTCAGGTGCTTTATTGGTCTGACCAAGCTGTCCTTGATTCTGTGTAAGGGCACCAAAGTTTGGGGTGCTGGTGGTGGTGGCCATGCCACCATAGAGGTTGGGGCCTGTGGGCCTCATGCCCATCGCCATGGCTCCTGTCTGAAAACCCATGGGTGAGTTAAAGCCATTAGAGACCGAGGTACCCATTGAGCCCACCATGGGGCTAGAGGAGGGAAAGGCAGCCATGGTGGAGCCCTGCACTGCAGCTGGTCGTGCTGTGTTGGCCAAGGACAGATTATTTAGAGATGTCATGTTGTTTAGAAGGCTGCTGGTCAGATCTTTCGTCTGCAATATAAAATAGAGTAAAAATTATATCTTAATACACTGTGGCCACAAAAATGTGTCAGTATTATTGTAGAAAGGACTAAATGTAGCAAGACTTTCCTCACAATACCCAAAGAGCTCAAACTAAATAGAAACTAAACAAAAACTAGTTAATTTGTTGAAAATAAAATACTTATTCACCTGCAAAACTAACACAAAATCAATTAAAAACAAAAGTTCAAGCTGAAAAATAAACAAACAAATGTTCAGTGTTACCTGTGAAGTGGTGGTGGTGGCTGGTTTGACAGACTGTGGTGCTAGTGGTTGCTGGTTCCTCAGTTTGGCTGCCTGCTCCTGCTCTTTAGCCAATCGCTGTTTCTCCTCCAGAGTCAGAGACATCTAAGGGGAAGAACACAGAGGCTAGAGAACATGAACAAACTGGATTATCTGCTGAATACCAAGGAGTGTAAATTCGGTGGGACATTGTTTCCATACCCTGTTCGGCTGAACAGCTGCTGTAGAAGATCCATTCTCTTTCCCATTAACCCCTGTGCTGCCAAAGATCTCATCAATCTACAAGCAGAAAAAAGAAGATTACAAAAATAATGGCAGCATAGACAGAAAACATCCTATGACCTCTGATCTGTTGACTTCTCACCTGATTGCCAGAGTTAGGTGGACTCTTTGTCTCCTCTGATTGGTTCCCTGGATTAGTGATGGTCATACTCCTGTTAGAACAAGCAACAACTGAAAAAGTTAGAACAGATTTGATGACTGTAATACTGATACTGAGTTAGATTAATAGGACCCCAACAGTCACCTCTGTTGCTCCTGCATGACATGCAGTTGCTCCAACTTGGTCTTGTGTTCAGTCTCCATGCGACTCAGCATGTCACGGATAACCACCATGAACGAGTTAAACTGAAAGACAGAACGTATCAGAAGTAATATGAACTGAAGGAAATAAGGGTATGCACATAATATTAGCAGCAATAAAAAAAAAGGACAGAAGTATTTTTATGCAATTATAAAAGAAATCAACCAAAAAAAAACAACTGAGATTTAACATATGTTTGTGCAGTACCTGGTTCAGGTTGAGGTTATTGTCTATACTGAGAGAGACAAGGTGAGGCAGGCTCTTGGTAGCGAGGTGCTCTTTGGGAATGCCCAGCTTCTTGTGACTGAAGGTGCACTTGTAGATTCCTGGAGAGGACAAATAAAAATTTAAAACCTTGGGAGTAAACAAAGACATCCTTATCACAAAGTGGAATAAGCTATCATCAGATCTGGATTATAAAAATGACTGTCCTCCTAAGGCAGGGCTGTCCAATCATTGTAACGAAGGGCCAAGACACTGCAGGTTTTCTTTCCAGCCACTCGGTAAAGGTACTTTCACTGAAGAGCAATCAGTGGGACAGAATTCAGTGAAATCACCTGCTGAACAGACTGGTTGGAAAGAAAAAGTACAGCTCTCCATAGCAATGACTGAACATTACAGTCCAAAGGAGAAAAAAAAATTTCAGTTTCTCTACCCAATACGCCCATTAGTACTGCTGGTTCTCTAGAGGGAATCTGCTGGAGGAAGGGCAGGATCTCATCGATGACAAACCATTTGTCTAGATATTCCAAAATCTTCCCCAAACACACCAAGGAATTCACCCGCACCTAGTTGATGAAAAACATCAATACTTAAACAAAGAACACACGAATATGTACAATTTACTTTCGAGATGCAAATTCAAACAGTTGGGAGTATACAGTGGTGGGCAGTTAAGAGCTAAAATATTTTATGACATAACTCTAGAAAAAAAATGAAACAAAGGCAGGTAGATGTCATGAAAATATTTCATTTTCTAGCACAAATGTTAAACTTACCAGCTCTGCTTCAGTAACAGTCTTTGTCAGAAATGTAAATATAATATACTGGTAAGGTTAATAAATGAATGGGTACATCCTCAAATTGGTCCAACAAACTGCAACAGTTGAACAAATCGTCAACATCAGGCACTTCAGTGTAGACTGTCACAAATCACATCTATATGTTATCAAATGAGTAATTCAGACTCACAGCTAGTGAGGATGTCTGTAGGCATGCTGATTTGATACGAGGGATGAGAGAGTTCTTCATGGACGGGTAATCAATCAGGTTGGCAAATGTTGGGATGATGTTCAGACACAACTCCTGGTCAGCCATAGAGAATAATAATAAGATATTTTTAAGTAAACCACCCAGTTCAGCAGCATTTCTGCATCATTAATCATAAAAATGGTTTTCTAAAAGGGAACACTATGTGATTTGTGTTTTACCTGGATCTGTACGGAAGGAGCTTCCAATGCCCGATAAACCATAGGCAGCACACTGTTCTTGATGTCCTCTGCTGGCGTCTTAGTCAGCAGCAGGTCCATCTTCTGCAGGAAGATCAGCAGTATCTGCACAGCACAGGGACACAATTATGAAGGATCAATATTGGGAAAATACTCTGCTATTTTCTACTGATGAATTGGACGTAAGTAGAAATTAGCCAAGATTGTGACATCCAGTGGCTTCAGTCAATGTGTTTAGGACTGTAGACATTAATGGAATGAACACACACACACAGGCTGCTGTAACGAGAAAATATAGAGACAACACAGACCACTCACCATGTTACTAGCCTGAAGAAGCATGAGAAGAAGGATACAAAGAAAGACAAGAATTGATAAAGTGACAGACTGAGCAGGCTCTTTGCTTAGGTTAAACTGTTTTAAACAGTTTTGTCTCATTGTCAAATCTCAAACACAGAGAAATAAATAGTAAAGAGGAAATAAAATGTGAAGATTTAATGGACAAAACACTGTCATTTTTACAAAAAAAAAATCAGCATATATGCTGTGGTCTCTGTATGTCCGGGTGTACCTGAATAGGCTCTTGCTGCTTAAAAACAGGCGCGAGGTCGGGTAAGATGAGACGGATATACTCGTCCTTGGTGCACTCCTCTGCAATCAGCAGGACATTAGGAAGTACAAAGGGAACCATGTCTGGGTTGACAAACTCTGAGGTCAATGCCGGCAAGATTCGATACACCACCACTCGCTGAAATAAAAGGAAATTAACACATAATATGACTGAAAAAATACCAATGAAGAAAATTTTAAGTAGGGTAAAACAGGACCTAAACAACAATGTAAAATTATGCATTCAACTTATTCTTAGCAAGTGAAAAGATTATTTAGGCATGGAATGATTTTTATTAGACACACCTGAAACAAGTTACAATTCTTATGCAAAACACAGGTATTTACCTTGGGTAGTTTAGGTAGCACTTTAGGAAGGCCTTTATAGAACTGTGATTTCTGTAGGTTGTCCCTTTGAAAGAGAGAGTCAAAGTACTGCAGGGTCACTGCTCCCACATCATCAAAAAAAGGTATCTGGATTCCATACAAGACACAATGAAGTCAAACATTTGTACTCAACTGTAAGTCTGCAAATCTGATCAACACACCAAGAAGATTCTATGTCTGTTTTGTTTAGCAACAAACCTTGGTCATCTGGTCAGCATCAGGCCGAACAGTGGGTGTGACACTCAGAAGCATTTTGACATGATCCCGCACTTCCTCTGGAATTTTGTTCAGCAGGGCTGGACTTATGTTACTCAGCTACATGTGATAAGAAAATTAAAGAGCACATAAAAAAATAGAGAGGCGAAGTGAATAACTATGTAACTAAACAGTGACACAATCTCATCAAGAAGTGGGGGAATCAGTTCTCCTGTCTGGTACCTTCACTCACCTGGTCTAGTTGCCTGCTGAAGCTTTTAAAAATATCATGCTTGTTGACTTGGAAAACAGGCTTGCCTTCATTGAAGACAGCATGCATCACCACACCCAGAGAGTACATGTCAGATGCTGAGTCACAACTGACAGACAGGATGTACTCAGGGGCCAGGTACTCAGGGTTAGGGAGGCAGAGTGGAGGGAGGTTGGGTTCCCACTCTTTGCAGGTGTACTTTGGCTGCAGAAGTGAGAAAACATCGGAACATATTAACTCGTGTTACTAATCACAGTGCTGAAAGCAATACAGCTCCCAGTCAGAACTTTCAAGTGACAGCCTCAGTAAACTAAACTCACCTCAGCATCTGAGGGGTTAATTGAGGAGATGCTGAAGTCAAAGCCCATGATCTTCCAGGCTCCGCTTTTGTTTAGAATAATATTCTCTGGACACAAGTTTCCATGAACCATTTTCACTCCACTGTGGAGAAAGGATAAACCTTCTGAAATCTGGGGAGACAGGAAAAAAATAGAATCCTAAGTTTAAGGGGAGTATTTTATGTCACAGTAATTAAGACAGTGGTATAATGCCAGATGTTCATGTTAAACAGTCAAAGTGTTTGGATGTGAACATATGTAAAAGTAATGCGTGTGTACAGATGGTTTACAAAATTGATTTCTAAACATAAGCTGAGAAATTCTCCTGCCACAGAGTCTTTACTGTGACTAACAGGAAAAAAAATTGAGGTGGTGGTTGCCATATGCTCTCGTACCTGTATTTCTTACACTATGCTGAGTCTGTGAAAGCTGGACAATAAAAAATGCAGTTAATACAGACAATTTCAGATACTGAACCAAGTGACCTCAGTTTCAAAAATAATGATTTTTTTTTAATTACAAAAATGCAAAACTATTCGTGTAGGAGATTCCAGAATATTGATATTGGCCTGGAAATAAATATGGCTATAATGTATTCCAGACCAAGCACTTGCTGGATGATTTTGTGTAAAGTAGTCCACACACAAATGAAGAGTTGTCTCTTTTAGTCACTGTTAACATTAACAGAAGACAAAAGGTTTTGTTTTAAGCTGTGTGAACTGGCTGCATATTAACATGTACAAGATAATAAACAAACATGCCAAATAACTCAAAATTGGTGTTCAGACAGGTTCTGATTCAATGGATCAAAACCAGGATGTTTATGTTTGCAGTTTATGTTTATATGTCACAACAATTCACTTTATTAGTTTGCTGGGTGTCTAACTTTGCCTTAAATGTATGCTGAATTGACGATTTGACTGTCTGTTTTGGCTTCTCTAGCAGTTTTCTAATATTTGTCTCTAAACCATCATGTTCCATTAACTGTCTATATTCTGACCTGTAGTAAGCCATATTTGGTCTCCACATCATAAAGTTTGTACTCTTTGATGTCTGTGGGTATAGGGCTTGGCAGGTTGTCCCACTGGCCCAGCACATTGGACAGACTGGCAAAGACTGGCTCTGTACAGAATGCCAGACAATCTCTGTGGACAGAAAATACAGAAATAACAGTTTTCATTTGGAAAACCATACAATATTCACTTGTTTTTACCGACAATTTGCAGTTTCACTTGATACAAAAAGTGCTGCAAACTAGGAGCTGCACTGAATAAAGGAAGGAGACACAGCGTTAAAAAGCCCAGGGCACAAGACAGCCTCAACTTTGTTTTGCTGTCTGGGGCCATACATTATTCAGTGACCAGTCTAAAGAGTCTTTTCAACTTGACAGGTTTCCGCTCACAAACACATACACAGGGAGACAAATACATTTTTCCCTTCAAATGTTGAGCACCCTGTTTGAGCCATGACTCATTCAATTTGTCCTTGATATGAATGAGAATGTGTGTGTACGAGACAGAGCTTGTGCGCATGTATGTTTGTGTTAATTACCGTGATTCTTCGAGAGGATGCTGCACAGTCAGAAGACGGGGATGACGTAGTCTGGTCAGTTGCTGCACACCTCTTTTTAGTGAATCAATGATTTGGTCCTTCTCAAATTTCTGATACTTGTCAATCATCTTTTTATCAAACACAAACACTGCCACTTCCTGGCGTGAAAAGAGGAACACTGCAGTTAGCAACATCAAGTACCACAGCCATTATTGGTCAAGAAACTTTTTAGCTGACTTCATCATTCAGTAAGAATTCAGTGCCTAAGAATATATTATCTGGGTAGGGAGCATATAATAATTTAGACACAAACCTGTTTGGTGGACTTTTTGGTGCCATTGTAGATCCTCCAGCACATGCCAGGCCCCCCACTGGCTATGTGTCGTCCAACCTCAAACTCTCGTGTCACCGGGTTGCCCATAACAGCACTGGTAACATCTGCAGTTACCTTAGTGACAGTACTTTTCAGCTTATTCAGCATGGACTCCATGTTTGAGCCTGTCCTAGCAGCTGAGGTGGGAGACATTAAAATATAAGAAACGACAGGCAGGAGTCCAGAAAACAGTTCAGGTCAAGATGTTCAGACTACATAATAGATTTTTACATTTTTAAATGAAGCTATGCAATTTTGTTATAAACTGTGTGCTTGCTATATATACATATATATCAATGTATGTTGTCCTTGTTGTCTCTGGCCCAGTAAATGACAACTGGTTCTCAATTGACTTGCCTGGTTAAATAAAAGTTAAAAAAGAAAAAGAACATAAAAAGTAGAAAGTTTTTGCTATGAAACAGCTGTAGTCTCAACCTTTGACAACATATTAGACACGGAATATAAAACATCTGCTTGAAAATTTGCACATCAAAATGCGCTGTTTTGGCACTGGCTAAGGAAAGAAACCTCAAATCCTCTGAAATAGAAAATGACTCAGACAACCACAGCAATCCTTCATGCAATTCTTCAAAAACGTTAGGCGATGGGAAGCCAGACAAAAGATGGCTTCCTGTATTACAGCTAAATCCTCACTATGTGCGAGGATGCTTTTTTCAAAAGCAGGCCATTCAATGTACCACTGAGCAGGATTTGCTTCTGGCAAGCATAAAATAAGATATACCATGCGCATTTAAATATATAATGCATTGCCAAAACCTGAAATTGGGGCACAGAGAACAACAAAAAGGTATAAATAAACACGCAATAAGAAGCATAAAAAAACACAAGGGGATAGGCATCAACAGGTAGTGTATATACCAAATATGTTTTAATGTACAAGTTACCCGTGAAAGCTTATTTTTGGTCAAACACCCTCCTACCTGACGCCAACACAGATGTGCTTTGCCGTCAAGACCGAAATTAGTAATTTACTATTAGCCTGCTAATCTATGTATGGTCTGACGACATATGTAAGAAGGTTAAACTATTACCGTACCATCATAATGAAAAATAAAAGTGCTGCCTGTGCCATTGATCAGCGTAATTATAAAAAACATAATTTCTTTGATGTTAGCTCTATTAAAACGTTATGTTTAGCGCTTAGCACCTCAAACTGAAACGAGTGTTTACAGCACAGTCAGAACTAAACTGCGTCCGTTTATCACCCTAAATCTCATCTCTACCTACGGCGCTTTGCGCTACATCACGGTTTCAGTTTGTCTACGTTGGTGTCGACTGTGAAACGCTTTTTACACAAACACATCACGGTGGCCATGTAGCGCTGTCAAAGCTAACTAGCCCACTGAAGGCAGGGACGTTCCAGTCACCATTGTTAAAGCCCATCTGTATCATCACACAGCTGTCTCTAATTACTTACCTTGTTATAAAAGGGGATATCCGCTTATGTTCCGATTTTTACCAGACTCTCTGCACTATGACTGTCAGTAATGGCTATACGACACAGCCCCCATGTCTTCCAGTTGAATACGAAATGAGTTAACCTAGCTTAGCACGCTAGCGACGCACAACCCCGCTTCCGGGTTTGCGCAACAGTCAGGTGCTTCTCACCAATATAGTGTACAGCAGGGGGACCAAAACAAAACAAGCACCGCTTATTTTAATCCAATCATACAAAAACCACAGAGAAAATGAAATCAATGGCTCTTAGGAGATCTATCATTAAGAGGGAGAGTCCTCCTCACTCCTTAAGGCGGAGGGAATCTCGCGACTAACATGCAGCCTTAGCTCTACATGTTAATGACAAAACCCTCAAGGAAATCCATAAAATACTCTTTGACTTTGTTTGTTAGGGTAGGACCCATTAGTTGAGAAAGGCTGTTGTTATGAATCCGTATGAAAATGGTGGTCTTAACTTTCTGGATTTTCAAACTCTAAATAATACATTTAAGATGAACTAGATAAAACAAATTTTCAAAAAGACCACTTCAGTTTGGAATATTATTCACTACCATTTATTATCCAGAATAGGTGGCATTAACTTTTTTTCTTACGTATAATTTTGATTTTGATAAAATTCCTGTGAAAATTTCAGCTTTCCATCATTAGGCTTTTCTCTCATGGTCTCTCATCTACAAACACAACTTTTCTCCTCACAACTGTAATCTGGAACAACAAAGACATTTTATATAAACATTAATCTCTTTTTTTTGGAATACTGGTTTCAAAATAACATCAGATGGGCTGATCAACTATTTAATAAGGAGGTGTTATTGTTTACATATTAGGTTTCTTAGAAAATGCAATATCTCTGTGTCTCCAGGAGATTATGCCAAAGTATTTGGAGCTATTCCCTCCAGTGTGTGCATGTTGTTTAAAAGCAAGCCAAGGCTTGATGTTCAAAAACTAACTCTTTCATCACCTAGGGACACACCCGCAGGGAAGGTTTGTCTAGCCAATAACCCTAACGATAACAATTGGGCTACAAGAGCCATGTTCCAAAACGAAATAACAATTCCCAATGTGATTTCATTCTGGAATGTGTTTGTAGATGATATACCATGGGAGAAGGTCTGGCTTTTACCTAATGGGTATTTAATTACTATCAAAGTAAAGGAAATATCTTTCAAACTTATTCATACGTTTTACCCAGTAACATCTTTCAGTAAACATACTGAACTGCACTTTTTTTCTGCAACCAGTCTCTTCAGCAGAATCCATTCCCACTGATTGCTCTTCAATGAAAACACCTGTTTTGGCGAGTGGCTGGAAAGAAAACCTGTCGTGTCTCAGCCCTTTGTGGCAATGTTGGATGTACAGTGTACATCTGATGTAGGAGACTTATAAGTAAAAATTGCCCTTTAAAGAGATATAGATTACTTATTAAAAGTAATAATAGTTTTAGTCATCTGAAGACAGATATAAAATACCATAACTGTTTTGTACAAATAAATGTTACATACAGTAGCTATAACATCACCTGACAAACTAAAACTGTATCCTATGTTCAGTCACCTTTTTTTTTTTCAACATTGTCAGTAACAGACCATTACAAACTGGACATTATTACAATCAATTGTATCTTGCAAGCAGGTCTTTATTGCAAATGGAAAATTGATCACAATGAGACATCCCGAAGAAATAAAGAAAACAAGAAAAAGGAACTAAAATCTAGTAATTTTATTAAATGACCAGATGTGGCATCCCCTATCATTACCTTCAGGTAGATGTCCCTTTTGATTTAAACACCACAGAAGTCAAAATGCAGAGAAAAAGTAATCACTTTGAGTCTTAAATTATTAATATGTCCTTTAAGCTATAAACCTATGGGGATGAACAATGAGAACATTATTTTACACTGAAAACAAAGATAAAATTCCTTCAAGTGATTGTGTTGAGTGGCACAGATTAGACGGAGTCAAATTTAGCCATCGTGTTTTAAGTGTTACCCTAAGTGTTAGTCGAACGCCTGGACACACGTGCACACTAAAAATACCAACAGAAAGCATTTGACAGAAGATCAACTCAAATTTTATTTGATAACTTATTCCAACAAGAAATAAAGCCATTCAGCATCATAAAGTGCATCCTAATAATGTTTAATGCAAAGAGAAAACCATGCTGAGAGAAATATGTTTTGATCCTAACTGACCTGTACAACCGTGACTTCAATAAAACAGATTAAAAACATTTAATTAGTTGTAGCATAAAAATGACTAGTCACCTGTTATTACACCCATTCCATCAAGATAGTTACCTTTCAAGTAAAATCTCAAAATTACCTATTTACACACATATTACCTGAGCTATGGTTAGCCTAACACTTAAAAACTGTGTTAAAACATCATTCAGTTACATTAGTGCCACTTTTACCAGTATTTTCCTAAACTACATCATGCTACAGTCAGTTTCAAAACTAAAACAACAAAGTAGCTGTAATTGTGTTACATGTTTAACAATTAATGCCTGATTGAAGAGTACAACCTCATTGCATTTCAAAATCTTCAATCCACTTAATTTACAAAGTTCAAAAGGATTAAGGCAAACATTCAACACTTGAGTGTGCAATTATGTTTCACAATTACACACTCAAGCTGCTGCTAACCCTCAATTCAAACATCATTTTTGAACTTAAAAAAACAAAACAAAACACTAGAATGAGATACAACACAATATACCAATTCCCTTTTTAAATATTAATTTCATTAAATAAAAGCTTCCACATTTCACAATTTTAAGCCTTTGGAGCAGTCTGACATGAATAGCATCTTATCAAATTTCATCTGGTAATTCAGTGCTATGGGACAGTGAGTGAGACTTAAGAACCAAATCAACAAAACTTAGGTTACCGTCATGACACACCATTACTGGAGATGAGATATGCAGCATATGACGTCTCTGTACTGAAAATTAAATGGAATCAGGAGATACAAGTGTACATGTGTTTCAAGGTTTCAATCAACAACATGTGGTATGAGAACCAGTGATCATGGTCATCCTGCAGTACCGTATATAAGACCATTATACATTGTCAGCACTGACTGCGGAGTACCTGGAAGACCCAGCAAAACCATTGCATGATATTATTTTAGAAAGTGCTGGAGAAATGCTGTAGGAACACCACAGGGTGGTGTTTCTCAAACTCTTTCAGCAGCCTTCTCTTCTCTTTCACTGGCATATTCTGGTCTGACGAGATGTCATGAAGAAGCTGTTTGAGGCCCTCCACTGTGGAAACCTCACGTTGGTCCTCGTACTCCTGTGGCGTCACCTGCTGGCAGAAGGTGAATGCTGCAACAGACAGTGTTCACCACGTCAGTGTCCATTTTAATAAATGACTTCATCCAAATTACTCAATCTACATTACTTTCCTTCACTACAGCATATATAAACAAGTCATCTGTTGTATTTCATCACATATCAGGATCCATACATAGGAATCCAAATCTGCCATTACATTAAAGCTTCTCAGTCCAGTTATATGAAGACATTTCATTACATGAAAAACTGTATTAATTCTGAACAGATAAAAATGTACCCAATATAAAATGGAAATGTGAGATTGTATTATATTTTGTTGTATAGTAAACATCAGCATGAGCACAACTGTATAAAGCTGGTTTTAACTTACTGGGGATGGAGTCAGGGTCTTTGCCCTGCTGCATAGTCCTCAGTGTCCTTCTCACAGAGTCAATAAGCGATGTAGGAGTCTGTGAAACATTACAGTAAAAATGCTTTAAACAATTAACCCAAGCCACCAGAAGTATGTACAGTACTGCTAATAGTCTAGTATAATTTGATGCAAAGGACAGTGTAGGTTGTGCCAAGAGAATCAATGACTGTATAATTTCTACCTTGAAGAGCTCAGTGTGATTGTCCATGAGAAACAGCACCAACGTTTCACTCTGCGAATGGGTCAGTTCACGATTCTGGACAATTGCCCTTTGAAAGGTGCGGCAAACTAAGGACCTGTTATCAGTCTAAAATAATAACAGATTTTAACTTCATCACTCTAATCAACATGTAAAACAGCAAAACAATGTAATAAATCAGAGAAGTGAAATATATCATGGATTATAAAAATCTTTCAATGTTTCAGACATTTCTTTTCTTAGAGGAGAATATACGTTTTATTTTGACAGTACCTGTTTCTGCAGACGGCAGGCCTCTAGATGAGCTGCTGTGGCCATGAAGGCCAGTAATCTGCAGAGTTCATCTCTCACACTTGCCTCCAGAAGTCGCAAGCACAGCTGAGAAGCTTTTATGGCATTCTGCACCTTCTCTTCATCTGCAAAAACACAACCCAGTAAAAACAGAAAATGCTTTAGAGCTGGACAGAGAGACAGAGTTGGTATTAAATTTGGTCACTAGTATTTAACTGTGCTGGAAATATTGTACAGAGCAGCTCACCCAGTAAATTCAGGATCGCAATATGTATATCCAGGTAGCGCCCTGACAGAAGCGGGGCTTTTTCTTGTCCACTGTAGTACTTGGCAATGGTATCAAAGAGCAGTCTCTTTTGTGTTGTCACCTGCCCTGCCTGGTCATTCACTGAAGGGGCATTACCACTCTGCTGACCAAGCTGCTCCCCTGCAACTACTATCAGTTGGTCAGGGAAGAGCTCTAAACAGTCTGCTGCTGCCGACAGCCACTCATCCATCCTGAGAAAAACAAACCGTGATTTAATGTCACATCACTTGAGTATTGTTATAATGAGACTCAATGAGAGATAGCCATGATATTTTTTGTTCATAGTTACCCTAAATAATTCTACCTACCAGACACATTACTCCCTCAGACATACAAAAATTCTCCTCCTACTCAACGTTACAGACAGCACATTTTACATTATCAAGTCAGATTCATTAATATTGCAGCAGATTAAATAATGGCCAGTCTGACTAAGTCAGATCTTCTTGGGGAGTCATTGTCCAATTTATCATCTAAATTCTAGTTTAAAGTTTTATGAAACGTGAAATTGTTATTTAAGCTACAAATGTTATCCGTTCACTTAAATTTCATGTAAAAATGTTCATAAAACAATTTAAGTATAAATTAGAGCGCTGACTCAGGCAGGTTTAGGGTATCTGGCAACTCTCTCTCCAAGCAAGTGTTGGAGATCACTATGTCTTGAGTGGCCAAGGGAGCCATGCAGGCCTGAGGCTGAACCCTGGAAGGAGAGGCCAGGATACAATCCAGCATGGGCAGCTCAATTGTCTGGAGCAGCTGGAGGAGTGTCTGCTGCTTCCAAACCTCCTCTATCACTGCAAAAAGACACAGATATTTACTTGTACCCTTGCACAGATTATCCATCATGTGTATGGGGGTAAGCAACTACATCTTACCAGATTTTGAGAAAAAGGCAGTGGAGGAGGGGACTTTGTTTAGAGAAGAGGATGAGGAGGGTTGCAGGTTTATGGCCTTCAACAGCCTGTCTACTTTCCTGTCTGAAGGGCCAACTGCAAGAGGATTGGAGATGGTCCTCAGTCCTCTGAAGAACAGGAAGTAGGATAAAGAAATATTTACCGGTACATGTGTGAAATACTGTACAGTGAACTATTGAAAAAAGTGAAAATCAACTCAGACACTGGGTTATTTCATGATCAAATTAAAACACAGCTACTTGCTAAAGAAATCAATCATTTGACTGAAAATGTTGGTCTTTCTGCTATAGAGAAACAACAGGCCATTATTGATAATCACCAAGGTCTGTCATAAATTATTATATCACAGGCATTATATCTCCTATGTTACATGAATATCTACTCAGAATTTAATGTATATACCATAATGTAAGAAAATAAAGTAAATCAAACCTGAAGCTCTTCTTCCTCTTAGTCTCCACCTCCTCTGATTGTGTGATTTCTGTGTCACTGCTGCAGTCTTTTAAGGCAGAGGGAGGCAACATTTCATATTCCAGAAAGCGGTAAAGGCTGCAGCTGCTATCTTCAAATGTCACTTCCTTGTCTCTGCGAAACAGCTTTATGCCCACAGGTTCAAAAACCTTGGCCTCCATCAGAGCCTGGCAGAGGCGTGCAGCTTTAAGACGAGACACTTCACTTGTGCAAAAAACCACATTCTGCATCAAATAACTGAGGACGGCATCAACAGCATCTGAGCCTGTGAAACACTCCGCATGAACTCGTAGATGTCTCCTGCAGCGACGTACCTCTACCTGTGCTTTGAGGGCATGGATTATGTTGTGCCATAGCTGAGTGGCTCCAAATGGCCCTGAGAAACCTAGAGGATGCCACACGGTTAGAGAAAACAATGAACAAATCACAATATATTAAGCAATGGTCAAAGCAGTATGACTTGATTTGTTTTTGTTGCTTTCACTGTAATGCTCTTTAAAATTATCATGAATATTTTTTACAATTTTAGAATATTTAAAATTACTGATCCATTGAAAAATAAGGAACTTTACATCAACTGTTGGAGGCAGCACTGCTTTAGAAAAAAATATTAGACCAGAAATCCAATACAATGACTGATTAATGAATTTCTACAGAAATGTAATACAACTGTACATCAATATGACCTTCTGATAATCTGATTGTGTAAAATTTGGTTGGTTTTCAACAGATGATATTGATTAGATGTTTATTTTATGTGGCTTGTTAGTGAGGAATTTGGTTAATTTGTCATTAAATTACACATATATTTCTCATTATATTTTTGCCTCACATTTGTGGACAGAAAACCCATGACAGATTTAAACAGTTTTGGTAATTTAATGTTATAACCCGAGGTGGGTAGTATTCAAGTATCTATTCCATTACATGTTTTTTTTTTTTTCAAAAATATGTACTTCTGAGTGTATCTGTTTTGCAGAATACTTTTTTACTTTTACTCAGTTACATTTGTGATAAAAAAGATTCTGCTCATCAACATAAGCAAAAATTAGCAAAAGTAATAAACAAAATATTAAGACAATGAACATAGACAATGTAATCCACAAAATATCAATAAAGGATAAAAATTGTAAATATAATCTACAAAATATTTACAAAATGAACAAAATGATAAAAAAAATAACCAACGGAATATTACCAAAATGAGCAAAACCAAAAAACAAGCAAGATAATCAGGAAATATTAACAAAAATAGTGAAACAAATTACAAAATATCAACTGGGTAAACAAAAATTTGCAAGGTAATCAAAAAATATTTAAAATGACCAACATAATCAATTGTATAAAAAGGGGGAAATGAGCAAAACACCATATATCAGGCTATAATAAATTAATGACACCTCATAAGTTAGTCACTACTTGAGTAGTTTTTGTTGCATAAGTCTTTATCAATCAAACTTTATTTATATAGCACCAATCATAATCTCTAGATTATCTCTAGGCGCTTCTATTTGAGTCATTATAATTATAAAGTAACTACTTTTACTTGAGTATCATTTCTGTGAACTCTGCACACCTCTGGTTAAAACTGCTTCTCGACCACCTTCCGTTTCATAAAAGGAGATTAAAATTTATAACTTGGGTATACGTATTTTATTTTAAGGTAAAGATTATGTGCTTTTAGTTAAGTGATCTCCGGTTT
This sequence comes from Pseudamia nigra, assembly GCA_029823295.1. Lineage (NCBI taxonomy): Eukaryota > Metazoa > Chordata > Actinopteri > Kurtiformes > Apogonidae > Pseudamia > Pseudamia nigra. The sequence goes on from JAQQAE010002314.1 coordinate 20,413, forward strand.
GACTACAACAGTAACAGGCTGTAGACACATAACGCTACAAGTATCAGACACCGATTTATGTTAGTTTCCATAGATCAACACAAATGGGCGGAGGAGAGGGGTTCTTTAACTTTCCGCATATTAATACAGTACATCGCTAATATCATCTCCGTTAATTAACTTTAACAGTTAGTGCAGTGAACTTTTCATTTTCAGTGCATTATTGCTTTTTCCCCTGTAATCTGAAAACATGCGAACAGCATTTCAAGTGACCCGCGACAGGTAGACGAGCTGACGACAGACGTTATTATCAGTGCTCCGCGATTCGAAATATTCGAGGGGGACAGATTCAAACTTGAAAGGTTGTTAACTAATTCTCAGTCAACACTTACCATGCTGTACGTTTTCACGAAAACTTCGCGTTTGACTGTTCAATCGCCTGAACCGAGGAGTCAAATCCACCGCCATCTGGAGCTGAGTATGACGTCGCCACCAGTCTTCCTCGGCGTGACAATGTGTCTGACAGGCTGCGCACTGCTGCCCCCTGTCGACCACACCCTGCACATCCGCTAACGTCACTGGAATAACAGTGGGTCGGTAAATGCACAGCTACTCTATTTTACCATACGTGTATATGCAGATTGAGATATGATTAATTATCCCCTTTAATATTAGCAAAGGGGCTAAATCATAAATCAACTTAAATTCATTGATTTGTAGTGATATGTAACTTTTGTGTCTCCAAAACACCACTTTACATTAATGATGTCATTGTTGGGTTTATTAGCACTCTTTTTTTCTTTCAGATCAGGTGCCAGCTCTCCATCCGTCTGTCCATGTTCCAACTCAAAAACAAATGAAGTTAGGTTCACCAGATCCAGCCTGCTGGTTGACCTTGGGACTAGCACCTGTGGCTATGATTTTGGAGACAAAAGGTCAATGTAACAGCCCTTAACTGAAGAAGCTTCCCGGATGGGTGGCGAAACGTTTTCAACCAAATTTCCAGTCCAGTCGATGGAAGAAAAAAAACCACACGCCTTGGATACTATGACCTGGATGACTGAGAATCTTCACAGACAGCCTGTTCAAAATCAATCTTGGCATATACTGTGATTTTATGATCAAAGCTAAGGCAACCAAATTTGAAGACAAGGGGGTCTGTGTCTCTTTCGACTGAAATTCTGGTATTCTTGATAATTCATTTTGTTACTTTTCTTTCCATTTCTTGATTATTTGGTTCATTGTTTTTCATTTATGTTTTGGATTATTTTGTTTATTTTTATTCGTTTTGTAGATTGAGTGCTTATTTGGTTCATATCATTTAATGTTGTGAATGACCATGACATTCGCATTTAACATAAAATGTTGATATAATGATATGTTTATTCATTTGCAGTAAAATAAATTCCTATTATTTCAGTGTATAATGCGTTTTTCATCTTATTTTGCTCTCTCTCTCGCTCTCTCTTGCTGTCTAACCATCCAGGTGCGTGTGTGTTTTGTTTTGTTTGTTTGCTTCTTATTTTTGTTTATGTAGTTGTTTATTCAGTTAATTTTATTGTTTGGATCATTTTTGATCCCTTCATAAATTTATTGCACTGACAATTCATCAGAACTTCAGAACACAGAAAAGGAAGCATTCAATATTAGTCAAAATTTCCAGCAGCATCCAGAAATGGACTACAATAAAAAACCTCACTCCCTATTTACAAAGGTTTACTGTGACAATTCGTATTTTCCGCACTATAAGGTGCACCGGATTATAAAGCGCACCCTCCAAAAATGTCTCATTTTTAATTTTTTTCCATACATAAAGCGCACCGGATTATAAGGCGCAGTTACATTATGCATCCACCAGATGGCGCTGTGCTACAACAGAAGCTACAGTATGCATCCACCAGATGGTACACACTTAAAAGAATGTCTGATACTGTGACGGTAAATCAAATGTTATAATAACGCTAGAAATAGTGCAAAGCAATAATAATACAACAATAACTCAACATTGTTCAAACGTTAATGTCCATATTCACACATTACACCAGCCTTGTTCAGTTGTAAATGCACAAAAGAAACATGTAAAGCTAACTTTATCAGTTCATTACTCACCCCGGAATCCCTCGAATTATTCTTCTCCGGTGTCCGAAACGGCGTTCAACATGCGCGGCTACGTCTCGTCAAAGTCGCTATTATCAGAGTGTTAATGGCAGTTCAGTGACAATCCCTGCCTTCCTGAAAGCATTTACAATCCACTGGCAGATGT
>JAQQAE010002315.1:0-10117 GCA_029823295.1 Pseudamia nigra
CCTCTCTTATCTTTTTAAATGGGTGAACTTGCACATTTTTACATTTCCCAATACTTATTGTCCCCACTGTAGCTGCAACCATTTGTTGCAGCTAATGGGGATCCTTATAATAAACTAAACTAAACTAAGCATTTGACTTAAAAGGTTTTAAACAGAGTAAGAACTGTTTTAAATGTAAGCCTTAATAATGATAGGTTTTCACAAGTAACAATTCTAAAAAGCATGATCAGTATTAACAATTAATTTGATTCATTTATAAATGCATTATGCACTTACTTCACTTTTTAATATTTTTGTCAAACTTTTTTTTAAGTGAATGCTTAAATGGCATCTCTTCACATAAAAAAACTGCTAATATTGTTTCTTTTAATCCAACTTTTATCGAACATTGGTAAATGCCAGTTCATCAAGATCTGATTAAGAACAAAATGTTGAGAACTTGTGTGAAGAATGTAAAAAATGATGAAGTAGTCCAGAGCAGCTTGTGTAAAAAACACTCAACAGGAAGACAATTATAAAACTGTTCTTATTGATTTCAGCAAACACTGTTGATATGGACAGGTGCTTTAAATCATGATTTGGTACAAAAGTAAGATCCAAGGTTTAATCTTTTAGGAGCAAAGACAGATTGCGGATCACCAGATCAAGATTTATCACTCATATATCACTGACAGGCCTGCAGTGAGTCATGATTCATGTAGAAAACCTGTTTGTACCTCTGAAGCTCTGACCTTTGGCCACAAATGTCAACTGACAGTTGTGTGCAAATGTCATTGTCATTGCTCTGTTAATTGGTTTATATATGTGTATGTGCTTTGACTGCTGTCACTTGTCATATGTCAAGTAATGCCACATGCTATGTGTTGTACAATTTCAAGTGAAGCTTTGGGACTGACACAGGTGAATGCCATGCCTCTGACTGTTACAGAGACTGCAGTCCATCTGTTCTGAGTGAGACACATTTACACAGACACACATGCACACGGACACACAAATGCACAGTGGACAGCAGAAAGCAAGGAAACACAGTCAGAAGCACTGCAAGAGGTAGAAAGATAAAAGAGGAGAGATGATAGATAGTGTTCCTGCTTTGGAGTAATTAACAGGCCTCATGCACCAGGTCTGTCAGTGCATGTTTCCATTAATGAGAAGGACCTCAAACAGGAACATGTTTCTGCAGCCACCCCATGGCCTCACACCTTCCTGCAGCAAGCCAGCATGTTGCCCTGCATTCTAGCTCTCACCCATCAAGTCATGAGCTGACATGTGTGAGGAAGGCAGTGAGAGTTTTTGCTTGTGGAAATGGTATACTTCACTAAGTGTCATTTAACCCACCACTGGCTGTGACAGATACACACCAGCATATACAGTGAATGAAAATAGAAAGTTACAGCAGGGAAAGGAAATGGGAGAGAAAGGGAAAGAGGGAGGAGTGCAGGAACACAGGAGAGGGCTGACATACTGAGTTAACTTCTGTCTGTGCTAATGAGGATTCTCTCTCCACTGTGCAGAAATATGTGGCTGCATGTGTGTGTCCTGTGTGTGTTAGCCATCTTCCAGTTGATTTATACAATACTGCTGGCATTGTGTGTTTATTTACCGGCAGAATTATTGCAACTGTTTCTTAATTTTTGAAGTACCTTGAGTGCTCCCTCAGGGGATACGATGCAAAAGAGGCCACCTTTAAACTTTGTCACTTACTAAAATGCTGATTTGTACTTGATTGCTGTATAATTTAGCATTCATTCATATTTTGGTTTGTTTACCCCCACATTTTATGTGCGCAGTACAGGTTTATTTTGTCTCTAAACTACATGTACTCACATTTAATGGCTATTACTTTAAAACTATAGTTCAGCCGGAATCTATCAAGCTGCAAAAAATATGAGCTGAGATGTGTAAGGTGGTAAGTGCAGTGCAGCACAGGCTGAATGTGCACAGATTCAGTTATGAAGTGCATTAAATGGGGCTGAGACATACTGAAATAGTCTGAAACATCATGAAGTACAATTTACACATTTCTGCTAAGGCCCCAGAGTCTTTTAAGTCAATCAAACACAGCTTTTCAATAATACAAAAGGTCCTCAATATTCCAGGCTTCGCATATTTTTATGAATCCACAATATATTGGGTTCATCTCTGGTTCCTTCTGTGCAGTTCCATCAAGCTTCATGAGAATCTGTGCCATGGATTTTACATAACCCTGCTGACAGAGATGGACGTGCTGAAGTAATAATAACAGATTTTTGTGTTGATGGAGTTCTTCACTATCTCAACCCAGCTTCTCTATTCATGATTTTTCAAATCTAGCTGGGACATTGAAGGGGCCGTCTATGGGACCCAGTGTGGAGAGACTGAATCAGGCTCAGCCTTAGTGTTTGAGATGGAGGGCCGAAGGAGAATGTGCACGCCCTACCTCGACACCACATCTTATGGAAACCTTCGTTTCCACTTTACCATGGGTAACTAGTCTTCCATCCATCCCTCATATGGTGTCAACATCAGCGGTGTTATTAAATACATGATTTTGTAATAGCTTTGCTCCGTGTTTGCGTTTTTGACACTGCAGGTGGTGAGTGTGATCCTGGAGAGTCCCATGAGAATGATGTGATCTTGTTCGGCCGATCAGAAGGCAGAAGGGAACGTGTGATTCTTGATACTCTTCCATACTCTTCTTACAGAGTAAGAAACAAATATTCTTTCTTACATGGTCAATTAGCCAAAGGTGCTCACAGTACTGCTTATCAGAAAAGTGACAATAATTTCACAGTTTTTTTAGTTCCCAAGTGTTGGCATAAACAGCAGTATATTTGTGTCTTTTGAGGCTTTGCACTTCAAAGCCTGTTTGAACCTCAACTGCATGTATGATTGTATAACTGTAACAATAATGAATTAAAACATAAAATACTGTGTAATTACGTGTAAAAGTATGCTAAACTGCAGCTCCCCACCGATATTATTTTTCTCAAACAGACATGCTAAACTGCTGAGCCATCACTTTCCTGCTTTTTGTTGTTTTTTTCCAACCAGAACACTCCGGTGTAATCTCATTTTCCGTGTCTCCTCTTCCAGACTCCTGCAGTGGTATCGGTGGCTCTGCCTACTGAGCTGCAAACACCAGTCACCCAGTTCTGCCTGGAGCAGCGTTCACATGGAGGTGCCAACCGTCATGTATGGGCAGTGGACTTCATGCAGCTGCTCCCTGTGTTGCCTGGCACCCACACACATGTTGCTCAGTTCTCCATCAACCTGGGCTGTGGCTCCTACCAGCCTGCCAACAGGTGTGACACATTTTAAAACTAGGTTAGACAGTACATGTACAGTATGTGAAAACGGAGCCATTTTTCGGTCAAAATCACAAAATAGGATTGCAACAAAGGAGACCCCTACAAGTGAAAAGAGACATCCAGTTATTTTGGTGTCAAGGTCAGTAAATGGCACACCTAAGAACTGTCAAATCCAATTTTAAGGTGATGGTTAGATTTGGTTGTGAAGAACAGCATCTACAGCTACAACACAGGAAGCTGAACTGAGTTTGTCTTTCAGTGAGTCTGTTACATTTTTTGGGGTTAAAAAACATCAGGGGTCAGTTTCCTGCACTGGTTTCACAAATGTAAGGAACCAATGTAGGGAACCAAAGAGTTAAATTTTGAGAGGACATTCAGAGTACCACGATGATGAAATCATGTTTTCTGCATCTTTTTGTTAGTGTCAGTCTGGAGTTTTCAACCAACCACGGTCGTTCCTGGTCTTTGCTTCACACAGAGTGTCTCCCAGAGCTCTGTTCTGGACCTCACCTACCTCATAGCACCATCTACTCCTCTGACAACTACAGCGGGTATGAGTGACTCTTCATATCTACTGTATATGTGTTTGACTGTACTTACTGTATGTATGCGTGAGGCAGTGTGAATGTAGTTTACATTATCAAACCTGTCTGCACATCCCCAGATGGACCAGAATCTCTATTCCTCTGCCCAATGCTGCTCTGACAGAAACCACGCGGTTCCGTTGGAAACAGGCTGGCACTGGAGTAGGCAACATGTGGGCCATAGACAATGGTGAGAATTTTACACACAGGTCACATGGTATAACCAAGTGGCATGGGAAAAAATACCATTAGAATTATCCTTAAAACAACATTCTTTCATGTTATTGAGTAAAATGAAGGCTCTGTTTTGGATCACAAACATTTTATTACTGCTAGACTAAGTATAAAAGTTTAAAATGATTTGTTTACTACAGTACATAACTAAACTGAACTTCCATGGCTCTGTTTTCAGTGTATATTGGACCAGCTTGCCTTCGTTTCTGCTCTGGAAGAGGACATTGTTCCCGCACAGGCTGCAAGTAAGGAGGATTTGCTCTTTATTAAACCAAATAAATCCAGTCTCCACTTCAAAATGAGTCTGCTCATTATCCACTAATGCCTTAGAGCACCAATTACCATGTAAAATTAATCAAATTGTATTATGGTTATGATTTATTAATGGATCTTCATTATCTGTACCTTCTCTTTTCCATCTTATATTTCTCATTCTTCATAATGCCATCTGTCTTCTGTCTATGTTGTCTCTCCTCCCTCTTCTCTTTCTCTTCATGCACCAGATGTGACCCAGGCTTCAGTGGTCCAGCCTGTGAACTTGCTTCTCAGACCTTCCCAGCTTTCCTGTCAGAAGGTTTCTCCAGCCCACGCCTCTCTTCCTACCACAGCTTCTCCTCACTTCGCGGGGCTGAGGTCAGCTTTGGCTGTGGGGTGCTCGCCAGCGGCAAAGCCCTTGTCTTCAACAGGGACAGCAGGAGACATTTGATCACTGCCCCATTAGACAGTTCCCAGGCCAGGTAAGTGTAGCTATAAAACACTTTCATATTCATAAAACATACACTGACATGAGCAGAGACATAACAGACCACACATAAGCACATACGTGAGCACACACAAAGATTTTAACTCTGCTGTTTTTTCCATCAGTTCAGCTCCATTATGTGTCTTTATGTGATTGATACTGCAAATGTTCCAGCAAATCACCTCCTCCTTTATCAGGCCCTCTTCCCTTGATTTTCTTTGTTGCTATGGTGGGAGATGGATTGTGATCATGAGGAGGACTGCAGATGAGAGGAGAGATGAAAGGAGAAAATGAAAATGTGAGGGCGAACGATAGAGAGGAAACGATGAAGTTAGATATGGCATCTGTGTTAGATTGATTATGCCTGTTGCGGCTCACAGCATGCCACCTGATGGCCATATTTAATGCCAGTTTCCTGGCTGATTGAGTGAACAGCTGCCTGAAAGAGGAAACGGCACTGCTAATGAAAGCACAGCTCAGCCAAGGACAGAAAGAGCTGGGGGTAACTGAGACAGATAATGGAAATTATAATAAATGCTACATTAGTATAAATGGTATTATTTCTGCCAAAACGTAGACGGCTACAACCTTTTGTAATGTAAAGACTATGTACAGAAAGCACAGATAGATACAGTCGGTACTGACTCCTCTCATCTACTTTTGTCCTCATTCATTTAAATCATGTCATTCATCATCCTCACACCTCCCTCTCACCTCTCCACTCTGCATGACTGACTGTTGATCTACACTCGTCCCCGTCTTCCTCTCACCTCTCCATCATGAACAGACTTCCGGTCACCTTTCTTTTCCTCATTCTCATTTATCAACCTGCCCTTTTCTGTGTCATTTCCTTGTATTACACTTCAACTGACCCAACTGCTGCTCCTGTTCTCTGACAATCTTGCCACACTTCCTTTCCTTTCATTCTCGGCAGGTACCTACAGTTTACTCTTCGGCTAGGTAGCCGTAGTACCCTGAGCTCGTGTCCTGCTCCAGACCAGCCAGGAGAGGGCGTCCTGCTGCATTACTCATCGGACAACGGCATCACCTGGACCCTGCTGCAGCATTATGCATACCAAGGCTTTCATGAGCCAAGGTACCTGCTGTGTTTACATGTGGCTACATTGTTCCTAGAGGTCGATTACAGTCAGATGAGATACAGGAGGAGTTTAAACGAGGCAGTTTTAAACCTTTTATTAAGGGTTCTTTAATATAACTTAAAGAAAGCAAGAGATATTTTGATTTTTCATTTCAGCAGGAATATTGTTAAATTTCCAGTACTATAATTCCAGTACTCTAATCTGTTGCCCTCATGACTGATGTTGCATTAATGAGATTGATTGATTTGAATCACTGCACGTTCAAACAAGAGAGCCAATCAAAAATCGTGTTCACATTTGACCATATGGTACACATATGCACAGTATGTGGAGAAAAAAAATCGTTGTTATTCCTTTGTGATTCCTAATTATGAGGAACTCAAATTTCCACGATATCTAGAAACATACCACAAAAGGCACTGTCACACAGTGAAAACATGCAATGCAGAATGAATGTTGTACTCTACATGTAACCTTTAAATAGAAAAAAATATATTTAGATCAATCATTTACCTATTGTTTTTCTCAGTTACAGCTGCATACTGTATATCCATGTTATTTGTAAACGGTGTAACATATACAGTACAACTAGTTACTTCCCGCATATAATGTGTGCACGCTTATGATTTCATTATTCCACAGAGACTCTATAACCCCATTAACACACACATTTGGAGTGCTAATGGTGTAGTAGAGGTGTAAACCATGGGGGCCTATTGAGTCAGTTAGTGCCATCTATGTGTGTAATGAAGACAAAGTAGGCTGGAGTCCAACAGTGTAACATGGCCTCAGAGCGCTTCATCAGCGGTAGAAAAACCACAGAGGGACACTAAGGGACGGTGTCCACACAACAAATGGTGGTGCAAGTGCAAGTTGTAATGTTAATAATGAAGACATTTTTTATTTGCACTATAAAGGAATCAGATTTTTAAAAAACTCTGCAGGAAATAGTCGATAGGAAAATAAAATATGATGAAAGATGATAATGATAATCTTTGGTAATACTGACCATCTGCATTGTGTCACATTGTATTTAAGATTGTCCAAATGTAAATTACATACAAACAGCAGACTGTGGTTGCGTAAGATTTAGATCAAATCACAGCCTGAGTCACACTTCAGTCACCCAGCATGATTAATTCCAGCTGAAGTGTTTGGCATTATGTTTCAAATCCTCCAAATCTCTCCCTGTGGTGGCATTTTTGTGGTTTTTACGACTGCTTAAATCAAGCAAATTTTCCATCTACCGTCAATAAAGTTCACTCTAACTGTGTTTTCCCAACCAGAATTGTGTCAGTAGAACTACCGCCTGGTGCTCGTAAATTTGGCGTACAGTTCCGCTGGTGGCAGCCGTATCATTCAGGCCGTGGTCATGATGTGTGGGCCCTGGATGAAATCAGCATGACCTCTGTGCTGTTTAACACCATAAGTCTGGACTTCAGTAATGTTTTGGATGTGACGCAGAGTCTTGGCTTCTATCTTGGCCATGTCCAGCCCTACTGTCAGCATGACTGGACCCTCAGGTAGGAGACGCCAAGCCCTAATCCAAGTACATGACACAAATAATCTATTTTTAAATACGTACTGCATAGAGATTGTTTTGTTTTTAATGTTATTGAAGGTGTTCTGAGGATCCGGTAGAGAGAAAAAAAAACATGTGTTGCACATGCAAACTTGACATACTCAAGTATCTCTATTGTATGCCACTTAAAACTTCTTTTTTTACTATATCTCAGAGACAAATATTGTACTTTTTGCAGCACATTTGTCTTTGGTTACTTTTATGCTTACAGTATTTTACCCCATTCCTGTCTGGAGAAAACCAAATATCACATATCTTCAACTCATCAAAAAACACTCTTGGATTAGTGGGAAAATGCATTACTACAAAAAAACAGGGATTTTTGTTTGATTTTTCTCCCATCATTTTGTCATTTTTAAAGCTGCAATGTATAAATTGAAAAGTGGCGGTCTAAATAACATCATCAGGGCACAAAGCAACACACACTGGAGCCAGCACAACAGCTGGTTTAAGCAAGAGATATACGCTACCCATTAAAAGTTTGTTTGTCTTTGGTTTCATTATTTTCAACATTGTAGATTAATACTGAAGACATCCAAATTGGGAAAGAATACATATGCAATTATGTACTAAACATAATGTAACATAACTCTTGGGTAGCCAGCTGCCGTTCTAAGTTTGTTAAGGTGAATATATACAAAAGTAAAGTGTAACGGCGTGGTCCTGATGTTCGGCTCTCAGTCCTTGGTGCCGTGGCAGTCTCATTTTTTTCTCACATCCGCTTGGAGTGTCATCTCCCTGGCTTTCCCTCTCATCTCCCACTGATGGTCTCAAACACATTAAGCAGAAATAACACAAATTACCCCACATAATTCCATACTTTCTTTGTCACAGTGAGGATGTCTTTAGCATTAATGTAAAATGCTATATACGTAATGAAACTTGAACTTGAAAACATTGAAGGAGAAGGTTTGTCCAAACTTTTGACTGGTAGCATACTCTAAAATTAAGAAATTTAATCCCAGTGATTTTAACCTCTTGAACCTCAGAACCACAAAATTGGGGGGACTATGGGGAATTGGGGGACCACAACAAAAAACATGAATCACTGCCTCAATCACATAAAAATATTGTCGTACTGCACATGAAATTTAACAGGAATGTATAAGTCATACTTACACACACCAAACACAGCTCCAATGCCAAGCGAATTAATTACTAAATATCAAAATCCTAAAAAGATTCTGGAGCTTCAGAGATTAAAGAAGCTATGAAAGATTTTTTTATTTCATTTTGAAGCAATAATGTTATGTGCTGCAGCATTTTACATACAATCCTCTGTGTTGTCCTTTAGTTTCTCTGGTGAGCCCAGCCCAGGTTCGAGTATCCGTTATGTGGAAACTCAGTCAATGCAGATCGGAGCGTCCTACAGTCTCCAGTTCTCATTGGTCATGGGCTGTGGCCGTGAGCCCTCCCCCCACATTGACACACAGGTCCGCCTGGAGTTCTCCACCAATCATGGCCTCACCTGGCATCTGGTCAAAGAGGTAAGAAGCATGGAATGTTAAATGCCAAAATTACCGTCATGCCCTTTTTGTTTTTACAGCCTGTTAAACACCTTTGTTTATAACTTGTAGGAGAAACCTGTGGAGGTCAACCTTGCATAAGACACACATAAACATCATTTATTCATAATCATGAATATTGATTTAACCATTAAAGCCGTCATTACAGCCAGTAATAATTTGTAAATAATGAATCTTTAAATGTGGCGCTTTGTTGCTGATGAGAAATGATCACAATTACTTTTTATCATCCTAATATTATCAAATAGATGACAATAGTTGAATCAGCAAGCAGATTACCTTTTCATGATTCATCAAAGATTTTCCGTGATCACAACTCGCACATAAATATTCATAAGGCTGCAGAGTATCTGCCAAGATTTTATTGCCTTTGAAATTGAATAGGGTGTAATGACTCCTCCATCAGTGAATTCTCTCTAATTCTATGATGTGTATGAAAACGTGGTCATCTGGCAAGGAGAGACTGAAAACTCCTGAAACTCTTGTCCTTTTAATCCTGTCTTGTCTTCACAGGTCACTATAATCTTTTACCATTTCATATGCATATACAGCACTTTGTCTGCAACGTATCATGTTACTTTTGATGTTATTTTATTTGCATGTCATCAATATTGTGTGTCTTCCCTGTGAGGGGTGGGGGGTCTTCCTTTAACAGTAGAGAAAAACCAGGCCACTCGCTAGGCAGCCGTCTGCCTCGACCAGTTGTGGTAGAGCAACGTACACCACCCTGGAAGGCACAGACCACGACCAGCAGCCACAAGTCCAGAACATCTAACTCCAGAACCAAAGAGACCAGCATGAAGTATAAGGAGAGAGTACAGAGAAGGCACAATAAGCAGTAATTACGTAGGAGATTCTTAATGAAAAATGAGTTGTAGAACATGGTCTTGCAAAGCCACTATGTTGCTCTTTAAGTCTACCAGACCAATTCCTGTCAGAGTTTGCTCCAGCTTCTGAGTGCCTTTTGATGGTAAAGGAAGCTGTAACCTTAACTTTCTTCACAATTTCTGTAGGAAAGACCTACAGTTTTAAGTGTTATGATGGTCTGTCTCTTTTCCATTG
>JAQQAE010002315.1:10217-22652 GCA_029823295.1 Pseudamia nigra
ACCTTAACTTTCTTCACAATTTCTGTAGGAAAGACCTACAGTTTTAAGTGTTATGATGGTCTGTCTCTTTTCCATTGTTTTTGTTCCTTTGTCTCGCCATATTTAATGCTTTCTGCAATACAATACTGTTCAAATAATGCTCACGTGGGTATGGGGCCACAGTGTATTCCAACACTGTTTTATGCAGACAGAGGGGGTTTTAATTAACCCAGAACACTTGGGACACCCATACGAATTAGTTGCACCAACGTTCAAGGCTTGATCAACCTCCATTGGTGTTGAACAGCTTTAAGTTGTTAACACATGTACTGTATTGTTCCCTGGAAATTACTTCGTATAATTCTGAAATGTACATTTTTCATTTTTGGGTAACCTCAGCTTCTTTTTTTTTAACCTCTGGCAGTTCAGCACTTTTCAATGTACCATTTCAAGCCAGTCATTGGACTTGAGTTGCTTGAATTTCTTATAATGCATTAATCAGTGGCGAATACCTGTACCTTAACATAACGTGTTATTTTTATTTTGTTTGCATAGGCGTGTCTGCCTGGCATGCCAAGCTGTTCAGAGTTTACAGCCCCAAGTGTCTACCACCCATCAGAGTTCAAAGACTGGAGACGCATCACTTTGTCTCTGCCTCAGAAAACATGGTAAGAAATACCTGCACACGGAGGCTAAAACGATTCCGTTGTCCTTAAAGTGGCCTTTGGAATAATACATTCACTGATCTTTGTTTTTATCATCCTTGTTTTTGAAGCTATCAAGCACAGTGCATAGGAAGTATAAAGGACTGTGTAAAATCAAGCTGGAAAGGAGGCATTCATACATATTTCTGTTCTAACTAAATGCAGAGTCAATAACAAACTCACATACATCCGTTGTAAGTTTGACAAAAAGGTCAGACATAAAAGCAAGATAAAGGTACCTTTTTATTTAATTTTATTTGACTTTTATTCAAGTCATTAACCCTTTCATTCATGAATTATTAAAAAAATTGGAAATGACACTTTCAGCCTAGTGGTTGAATTACCGTAGGTTAAATTAGGTTCATCAGGGTGTACCAGTTTAGTGAAATACAATCATAATGATGCTTTAGTTGCTATTTGATAATGTATAAAAACAAAATTATGACTCAACCACACCATTTGTATAGTATTTTCTGTTTTGTACCTTTTGCTTCTTATGTTGCACCTTTTTCCTGATTATTTGGTTCATTTTATGTCTAAATACTCATTGGCATATTTACTTGTCTTTATTTTGGTATTACTATAAATGTAATGTTACCTTGTTACAGTCACTTTGCCTTTGTAGGGTAGTGTGGTGGACACCATGTGTGTAAGTGTTAAGAACACACTGTTATTTGCTAAAGGCTCAAACGGTACCCAGAGAAAGGTACTGAGTTTAAATTGTTCACATAAAATCAGACACCTGAGCAGTTACAGTGGTTTTACCGTATATAGGGTGAAACCTGAAAAGAAAATTAAATTTGTTTGCCACAGCCATAAATGTGGTTCAAACTGTTTCTTATGGACATAGTTGGGTGACACCATCACAAACTAAATGTTAAATGTGACAAGTCCCTGATATATAACATTGGCTGACACATACTTTGTACCTGATTCACTGCTCTGCGGCTGATGCCAAGCGATAATTTAATGGTGTAATAAAAAGTTTCTGCCCAACGGGGACCTAAATTATCTAAATACAGCCAGCTCTGGCTTCTCATTTGCATTTGTTATGTTATCGATGTTGATACCAAGATGACCAGCTTTTAACTGGTCCCATTTAGCAGTTTGCAGTTTATTAATCAGCAGTCGGCAGAGGATTTCCAATAATGTGTCACACTTAGATTTCTGCATTTGTCAATCCTTTTGTTACTTATGTGAGACAGTCACGTATTACTTGGGAAACTGAGCCAAACCAAATGAACTGTGAGTGTTCAGGAATACTATACTGTATGTACCAAAGCAGCCCTAAGTCACACATAAATCAACCAAAAAAACCACATAAACCTTCTACATTGAGCACTGTAATCCCCGCCGCTATCTCATTCCACTGCTCAGCTACTAAATAAAGGCGATTTAATCTCCTGCAGGATGTGATTAGAGGTCAGAGGGTCATAGCAGTAAATGATAATAAAAGAGTTGTGGCCAGCTCTGTATGAACAGGAGGTCATCTTGGTTTATGTGGGTCACCGAAGCATCCAACCGAAACCCTTTCTGCTACATAACCACCCTCAGTATACCTGACCATCTATGATTCTGCACCCATTATTCATACTAACCCTGCACTGAAAGCATATGTGCAGACATGTACTGCATTCACAGCCACATTACACCTGCTATACTGTAAATCACATGATTTGATAATGGCATTGCCCTCTCTGTGACATTCATTTCACACAGACACTTTTATACATTTCCCATCTCTGTCAAAGGAAAAATGCTCATTTATTGTTAAAAGGACCTTTTACCCCAGAAAACAGCTGCATCAAGATGCAGAGTATTTTATTGTATTCATTCTATGCAAATTGTTTTCAGCCTCTACAATTTTACTCCTGTTTTAAAATTGCGGATAAGGTTTCTGGTATGTGTGTTCCACCTGCGTTCAGGTCTAGTGCCACACGGTTCCGATGGATCCAGAACTATTATGGAGATCAGGATGAGTGGGCATTAGATGACATTTACATTGGCCAGCAATGTCCTAATATGTGCCATGGACATGGTTGGTGTGACCATGGACACTGCAGGCAAGTTTCATCTTTTGTTGGCTTTTAATTTCCTTGTGTTACATTAGTTTATATGGAAAATCAACACGATTAACCACTGCCACTTTTCTGTTATAGGTGTGATGATGGATTTTCTGGGACAGACTGCCAGCCCACGTCTCCCCTCTCATCTAGTGTGCTCTCTGATTTTGAGTCCCAAGATGCACTGCTGGCCACTTGGCAAGAGGTGATTGGTGGAGAGGTGGTGACACCTGACATGGGCTGTGGAGTGGTCTCATCTGGATCATCCCTGTATTTCAGCAAGGTAAATCAATTGGCTTGAAAATAATCTTAGCATTTTTTTAATCAAGAATCTTATGAATCTACTGAAATAATTTCAAGCGGGTCATATTGTTTGGTTCTGAAGTATGCTGTAACCCCTCAAACATGTTTTGTTTCCAGGCTGGGCTGAGGCAGCTGGTGAGCTGGGACCTGGATACGGAATGGGCAGAGTTTGTGCAGTTTTACCTACGGGTGGGTGGAGACTCGACAGAGTGTAATCAGGCAGACACCAGAGAGGAAGGAGTGCTACTGCAGTACAGTAATGATGGAGGCATCAGCTGGGGCCTCATTGCTGAGATGTACTTCACTGACTTCACAAAGCCTCGGTGAGAGAACGGACTAAAAGGGATATTTTGATTTCAAGGCTTTCACTCAATAAAGGTTTTGCTGTTCCTGTAGAGGTGATTTCAAGAGACGTATGTGTCTGAGAAACATTGATACTTGGAGGGGCACTCGGAGAGTACACCCCCACTAAGATCATACAGTCTCATAAGTTGATGAAACACCCTATGAGGCCATGTTAGTCAGAATCAGAAAAAAACTTCATTTGCAAAAGTTGCACAGTGTCACACACAGACAAATATCACACATTAAAGTGAAACAAATAGGTACCTGCACTTAAAGGTAAAGTATGCAGCATTCAGTAAACTGTAAGGAAATCAGCCTTTCCTTGTTTTTTGTCCTTCAGTTTTGTTCACTATGAGCTTCCGTTGGCCTCAAAAACGCCCTCCACAAGGTTTCGCTGGTGGCAGCCTCTTCACTCTGGAGAGGGCTATGATCAGTGGGCAATAGATGACGTGATCATTTTGTCTGAGAGAGAGAAGCATATCATACCAATGGCCAATCCAACTCTACCACAGGTATTTTCAGACCACATGAATAATCATCTGACCTTTAGAAGCCTTGCATTCACTCTGAGATATTTATTGTCATGACATAACCAGTTGCACTTCAGAGAACATTTTGGATTTGTCATAAAACTGTGACCATTTTTTAACTTTTTTAACTGAATTTTTTTCTTGGTGCACAAAAAACTACTCTAAGCTCTTACTAAATGTTATCTTGTATCTACTCAGAACTTTTATGAGAAACCAGCTTTTGACTACCCACTCAACCAGATGAGTGTTTGGCTGATGTTGGGTAATGAAGGGATGGAAAAGGAAAGCAACAACAGCTTCTGTGCCCCGACACCATCTGCGATGGTGTTTGGCCGATCTGATGGTGACAGGGTTGCAGTCACCAGAGACCTGGCCCTGCGTCCTGGCTACACTCTTCAGTTTAAGGTACTTACGGTACTTATGAAGTGTTGCTTGCAACAATCAAATTATGCTTTAAATAATTAAAATATGTAATACTGTACATATTCTTTACCATATAAATGATTTGTTCTTTAATCGTCTAATTCCTCCACTTCACTGTTTCCCAAACCAGCTGAACATAGGTTGTGAGTCAGAATTCAGCACGTCAGCCCCAGTCCTGCTGCAGTACTCCCATGATGCAGGTCGTACATGGGCCCTGGTGAGGGAGGGCTGTTACCCAGGATCCCCAGGGGCAGGGGTTTGTGAGGGCAGTGGTCGGGAGCTTCGAGAGCCCACTGTGTACAACACTGGAGACTATGAACAGTGGACCAGAATCACTGTGGTTATACCACGTAATGTTGCAGCCAGGTAGATACGCTAACAGGCATACGAAGGAGCTACTTTATTGCATTACTTTTTCAGTGTAGCTGGTTACAAATTATTAGTTAACTCGTTACAATGTAATGTTATGAATATATTGTAATTAATGAAAATAATTCCATGTATTATGGATGAGAGGTTGGGCAAATTTAAACAAGAGAACTAATCAACACCTAGCACATAATATCAAATCAATACAGAAAAGTATAGAAAGCTCACTGAAAATCATCCTTCATGATTGTGGTGCTCTCAAATTTGTCCCCAAATTTATCTCATGCAACCCTCCCCCAAAGTCACCAAAAGGGAGCATTTCTAGAGTTCTATATATCAGGTTATCAGAAACAATGTATTTAGATTTAATCCTGTTGTATGTTTTTATTATTTACCAGAATATAATTGCATATTTTTGTCAGTATCTGTAATGAATTGCAATTATATTTATTCTTATTATTGTTATTATTATAATATGTAATACACTGTATAGTATTATATAATGCTCTTGTAACTCACTACTCACCAGCACCTTGATTTCATGCATTTTGTTTAGACACATAATATTTTAAAGAACATTTGCATAATAGTTAAAACATCTCACTCACGCCTTCTCTTCCTTCTCCTTGTTTTTATAGTAAAACCCGGTTCCGCTGGTTCCAGGAAAGCAGTTTGTACAGAGATGCTCCACCATTTGCCTTAGACGGTGTTTACATCTCAGAGCCCTGTCCAAACCACTGTGGTGGACATGGTGATTGCATCTCTGGAGTCTGCTTCTGTGATATGGGATATACAGGTACACGACACATACCGTACACACTGTTAGTGCCAAAATTAGTACGAACAATGAAGAAAAAAGGTGAAGCTGTATTTTTATACCTTGTGATCCCCATTTTTTCTGCAGTGGAACAAGATAGCTGTGTGCCATCTGTAGCCAGTCCCACAGAGCTGACTGAGGGTTTTGAGGGAAAGCTAAGCCCACTCTGGCACAGTCTCAGCGGGGGACAAATAGGAGGGGGGTGCGGTATCATTGGCGAAGGCAAGGCCCTTTACTTCAGCAGCCCAGGGAGAAGAGAGGCCCACACAGTACCTCTAGACACCAGCAACACACGGTGAGTGGGATCCACTATTTAAATCTCCTATTTTTAGTTCCCAGTTAAAAAAGTTTTCTATGGTTAACCTGTTTGTGTAAAATTTTTGAAATAAAACTCACTTGATACACAGGTTGGTTCAATTCTACATCCGTATTGGCAGCAAGAGTCTGGGACCTACTTGCACCAGACCTCGATCACGCAATGAAGGTAATTACCAATGTTAGGCAGGAGAATGCAGTGGTCTACATATGATAATGTGGTCTGATATATGATAATAAGGACCTCTACTGCATTCACGTGGCTGCTCGTCAATATTGCAGTCTGCAAAGCCTACTGTTATTTGTTTCTGTACATTGGAACTTCGATCAGATTTGTGACGCGCACAACATGAAGAAGCTGATCATTATTGTCTCTCGTGAATCAGAGTCTAGTGATATGTCCCCTAAACAGCTTCATGGTGCTAATCATGGTAAATAGACTAGAATTTTTCTATACTGTATTTAATCATCAATTCTACACTCAGTTTGATTTATTCTGTTCTGTATTTTTAAATATTCTCCAATTACTCTTGTATGTTTTTATGGTTTTAGGTGTAATTGTCCAGTTCTCTACCAACAATGGAGTCCAGTGGCAGTTCCTGAGGGAGCTGGACTTTAGTTCCTTCCTGGAGCCCCAAGTAGTAACCATTGAGCTGCCGCCTGCAGCGAAAACACCTTACACTGTATTTCGGTGGTGGCAGCCACAGCAAGGTCAGTGCATCATTATGCCATACAACGACACATAATTACATTTATAAATGTTATGGATTTGATTTGATTTTGATTTGGTTTTTACCTGCTGGGTTTGTTTTGTAGGGAAACACTCTGCACAGTGGGCTCTGGACGATGTTCTGATTGGTATGAATGACAGCTCCAGAACAGGTTTTCATGACAAGTTTGATGGTACAACCCCACTGAGGCACAACTGGTACCGGATTCAGGGTGGGGAGGTCACTGTGGACTGTTTATCTCTGGACACAGCACTGACCTTCAACTCTGAGGCTATTGATAGTGAGTCATGCAAACACTTTCCATGAACACATGAAACACAAATTTTATTCATTTGACTGCCTAGAAAAATGAGAACTTTTCAGTTAATCAGGAATCACTGTCAAGGCACTTGGATCCATGTACTTAAGGTAATAGCACAGCTGTACAAAGTACCATGTTACTATAAAACACCCAGATTGCTCAGTTAAAATGGGTTTGCTAAAGAAACAAATACATCCATATCTAAAACATATACACACATATTCACATACAAATTCCTGCATATTCAGGACACCACATAAATAGAACAAAGGCATGGCAGCATTATACACACAACAGGCTGAAATTGAATCAGCCATTTACTGTCTCACTTTGGGTCTTGCATTATTAATGAAAGCAAACCTGACTGAACATCTTGCTGGTTATTTATCCTTGCATCAAGCTGAGAGCAGATTTACGTTGTGCAAATATTGCATTACAACAGGATCTTTTCATTAAGCGTGCACGGCAAGAGTAATTTGGCAACCCATCTGTACACAACAAACTCCTTTGTGTGAACAAATAAAACATGGGATTGTTAGACTTGAAGGGTGTTCTCATTCACTAAAAGAGCACATGTTGCACGTAGCTCAGAAAGCTATTACAATATTTTCAGGGCTTATGTATGCATTTGTACTTATTTTGCCTTTGTTAAATGCATACATACAGTACCGTACAGTATGTTATGTGACAATTTCTGTGATGTTTAGAATCATTGTTTTAACCAGGTGTAGATGAGAGTAAAAGCATGAAAATATATCTTTGCAGAAAAGCCAAGGTATGCAGAGAGCTGGGACTTTGAAGTGTCAGGGTCATCCTTCCTGCAGTTTGAGCTGAGTATGGGATGTAGCAAGTCCACCTCCTTCTCCCACGGTGTTCGACTAGAATACTCTACAGACTGTGGCCGTCACTGGTATCTCATCACACCAGAGTGTGTTCCTCCAGCCATCGGCTGTGCGGGGTATACTCAGAGCTCCATCTACACCTCAACCCAGTACAAACACTGGAGGAGGATCACTGTTTATCTGCCCAGTGCTGCCAAGTATGTTTTTCATGGTGACTGCCACAGATCAATAAGCAGTACTGGTATTTTGCTGACACTATTTATTCATTTGTGTTGTTGGTAATTTCCCCAGTTCTCCAAGAACCCGGTTTCGTTGGATCCAGACCCATTTCACCCCGGGGGCAGAAGGTTGGGCCCTGGACAATGTTTTACTTGCACCTGGTTGTCCATGGATGTGCTCTGGACATGGTCTGTGTGATAATGGCCGCTGTGTGTAAGTAACAATCAGTTAAATCTTTGAATCTTCAGGCATTCTTACATAAATAACCTTGGTCACCTATGTTTAGCTGTTTGTCACCCGTCCTGTTCTTTTTCTACTACTGTAAAATAGGTGTGATAAAGGGTACGGGGGGGCACACTGTGTACCCTTGACCCCCTTGCCGTCTGTACTGAGAGAGGACTTCAATGAAAACCTGCAGCAGGAGACCTGGCCTGAGGTGTACGGAGCAGAGAGGGGAACTCTGAGTGGAGAGCCACTTAAATCTGGCACTGCACTTATTTTCAAAGGCGTATGTGTCCTAAAGCAGATAAAAAACAGATTTTGTGAAATCTTAAGATTGAATACTAAACAGTCATGTTTTTGTATAGGATGGCCTCCGTATGATTGTGTCACAGGATCTGGACTGCACAAACACACTCTACATTCAGTTCTCCTTTAAATTCATTACTAAAGGTACCGCATAACCTGCCTTTTTTTTTTGGATGTAAATGGGTGTTGTCTAGTTGTATCATTTGTAACCCTGTTGTTTCTCTGATATAATACCTTCCTCTTGTGGACTTCTCTAGGTGTCCCTGAGCGGTCCCACTCAGTACTGCTACAGTACTCTGTGAATGGAGGAATCAGCTGGCTGTTGTTGGATGAGTTTTACTTCCCTGCTTCTACCGACACTTTGTTCCTCCATCTGCCGCTGCCAGCCAGTGCCCAGACCAATGCTACCCGGTTTAGACTCTGGCAGCCTTACAATGGTGGTGAGTGAACAAACAGTGTGGTAGCAACTAAAACAAACATAACTGGATCCTGTCATGTCTCTGTTTTTTATGCAGATTATTTTTATTTTGAACACAGTTCCCTAAATCTTCAGTCCTCAGTCCATATTGAAAGTTGGACTGATTATCTGCTTTCTCTTATGCAGGCAAAAAGGAGGAGGTGTGGGTGATAGATGATCTCATAATTGATGGCAGCTCCTTACACAATCCACCGGTGGTAATAGACAGCTTTGAGGAGGGCCCCAATGAGTCCAACTGGCTCTTCTTCCCCGGAGGAAACACTGGCCTGTACTGCCCCTACCAGAAAAGTGGACTGTAAGGAAAACAAAGACACTGAATTTCAATGTTTACAATGACACAGTATTGCCATGAAGATTCTGTTTGCATAACAGAGTAGGTCAACCTAAAATTTAAAATGTCTTTATCCTTGACAAATCCCTGAATGTGAGATGTGTGTTTATATCCAGGGAGGAGGATGAGTCAGCGATGGTGTTTGTCTCCAGCGAGCTTGGAGAGCACTCTATTACCACCAGGGACATTGACGTAAATGAGAACACTATCATTCAGTTCGAGGTATGCAAACACAGCCTTGATGACTTATTTTCCAAAAGAAACAATCACAATACTTACTCATTCTAGGCATAAATCATGACTCATCATTTTCCCTGATGTCGTACATATTTATGTTTGTCCAGATTAATGTGGGCTGCACAGCTGAGAGTTCCTCAGCCCACCCAGTGCGTCTTGAATTTTCAAGAGATTTTGGTGCCACCTGGCACCTTCTGGTACCTCTGTGTGCTGGTGGATCCCAGCCATCCTCACTGTGCTCTACAGAACTTCACCCTGCTAGTATCTACTTCCCAGGTACAACTCAAGGCTGGAGAAGGGAAGTCATCCATTTTGGCAAGCTGCGTCTCTGTGGGTAAGGACTGAATGCAAAAGAGCAAGCCACTTTGTCACCATTATCCGCAACTTTATGCATGTTTGAAGCACGCAGACACATCAATGGAGATGGCAGTGACAGTTTTCTACCTGTTCTATATGTCTTGATGTTTTTACTGTATTTTCTGTGACTCCCTCCAGCTCAGTGAGATTCCGCTGGTATCAGGGTTTCTTCTCAAGTGGCTCTGCTCCTCCAACATGGGCACTGGACAATGTGTATATTGGCCCACAGTGTCAGGACATGTGTAATGGACATGGAGCCTGTGTGGGTGGCACCCACTGTGTGTGTGACCCAGGCTACTCTGGATCAGACTGTTCTGTGCCAGACACTCCAAACACTGACTTCTTAAAGGAGGACTTTGAAGGTATGCCGACATATACTGTATCTGCACACAAAAATAAAGAAGTGCATGGTTTGTTTACCATATATGTTAATGCTATAATCATGCTGGTCTATCAGAAAGGGGTGATTTTTTACTAAGGACGGTGATGTCCTTTGCATTGTCACAATATCTTGACATCCTTGTGTAACATGAATTCCAGGTACAATTCGATGTGTAAATTCACTGCTGTCTGTGTAATTTTGTGTTTATGTATTAACTTTCAGGCGGAGCGATGGAAGGTGAGCATTTCACACTGCTGAGTGGAGGCAAACCTTCCAGGAAATGTGGTATCATGTCCAGTGGAAATCACTTGTTCTTCAGTGAGGATGGCCTCCGCATGTTGGTCACAAATGACTTGGACCTATCCAATGCCAGGTTTGGCTACAGCTGCACCAACAAACAAAAACACACACTCCAATTTCACATACCTTTGATTTTGTGAAATGTACTGTGTCTCTGAAGAAAAATCTTGGCTGTACTCTGTAGGTTTGTTCAGTTTTTCCTACGTCTAGGCTGTGGTAAAGCTGCTCCAGACCCACGATCCCAGCCCGTTTTGCTGCAGTTTTCAGTGGATGGAGGCCTGACCTGGGGACTCCTGCAAGAATTTCTCTTTAGCAACAGCAGCAATCAGGCTCGTCTGGTGGCCCTGGAAATTCCACTACGTGCCAGGACTCCTTCAACTCGTCTCCGCTGGTGGCAGCCCTCAGAAAATGGACACTTTTATAGCCCATGGGTTATTGACCAGGTAAGATGACTAGAGAGGGTTAAATGTGTATTTTTTGTAATCCATTCAGTTAGCATATACCACAATATCCTTTATCAAATGCTTAGTCTTTCATCCCTCATTCTGAAAATATGTACAGTGTTTTCATGTCCTCTGCCTCTTTTATGTTAGCTATGCTGTTAACAATTTTAAACGTTTTTTCCGCAGGTGGTGGTAGGTGGCAGTGCCAGTGGCTGGGGACCACTGGAAGATGATTTCTCCTCCATTGATGGCCGGTCATGGCTCCTTCACCCCGGAGGAACTCGAATGCCTGTTTGTGGCTCTGATGGACCAGCTTTTGCCTTCATAGAAAAGTCTAACACTCGCTATGCTGTCACCACTGACATCAGTTTGGGTCAAGATGCATTCATCCAGTTTGATTTCTCTGCTTCCTGCTCTGTCACAAACTCCTGCTACTGTAAGCAATAGCTGGTCGCATTTAAAAGAAAAATAAACGTATGATATGACATACGTAATAGCAAAAGATCTGTATTGTATTTAAGTTGCTTATGCATGCTGATAGTTGTGTTTATCTTCTTTTTCTGTAGCTGTAGAGCTGGAGTACTCTCTGGATCTGGGTCTGACCTGGCAGCCAGTGGTCAGAGACTGTTTGCCAACAAGTCCAGACTGTTCCTCCTACACGCTGCAGCGGCTGCTTGTTTCTGACACGTACAATAAATGGGGTCGTGTTACTCTGCCTATCCCTTCATATGCAAGGTCAGCAACTCCTACACGTATCTTGATTTTCTAAAATACTCTATGAAAATAAAATGTTGATATGTCCTTGTTATTTCTATCCAAATACTGTCAGGCTGTTTCAACAGCCTTAAATTTTCAATATGTACTATCTGTCTTTCTGTAACTATGTTTAAGGTCCCCAGCCACGAGGTTCCGCTGGTTCCAGCAGGCTCCATTTGACAAGCAGCAGACCTGGGCTCTGGATAACCTCTACATTGGAGATGGCTGCCCAGACATGTGCTCTGGACATGGACGCTGTCAACAAAGCTCCTGTGTGTAAGTAGCAACAGTATCTCGATACACAAACTGTTTCACTGCGTTTACCTAAATATTCTTTTAAAAACAGCAGAAAAAAAACTGCAAAATCAACATGAGAAAGCAAAGCGAAAAAAGGTTTATACCAAACTGCTTTATTTTCTAAATAACAAAAACCGTATTATACCGTGGTGTTGTCTCATTTAATTTAGGTGCTTGTAGAATAAGTACGTGGTGCCTCATCATATGAGTTTAATCCGTTCTGGCGTCACGCTCGTGACATGAAAAACTCTTGAGACAGGACGGGTTTTCCCATAGGAATACATGTAAAACCAATTGATCTGTTCCAAGACCCTGCTGTCTCTTTAAGTGGGTGTGGAAATACAAATCTGGTGACTGCTACGTTAATTAGCCACTTAGCCACAAC
>JAQQAE010002316.1:0-22649 GCA_029823295.1 Pseudamia nigra
AGTTTGTCGTGGGTCCAGAACGGATTAATTGATTTTACATGTATTTTTATGGAAAAAGTCACATCGGATAACAACTGATTTGGATAAAGGCCGTGACGCCGGAACAGATTGTCGTCGTTATCCGAGGCACCACTGTATTAGTTTAAGGGTGTTCATATTTATGCAACGAGGTTATTTTAAGTTTTATTTTTTATTTTTCCCCTTCTAAGGTTTTCAGTTTGTTTTTCAATTGCGTTGTACAGGTTATAGGTCACATTAAAGGTGGAAAAGTTGTGAATTCATTTATCTTGGTGTCAATTTTTTACATCACAAAAACCTGGCATTTGAACAGCGATGTGTAAACTTTTGACATCCACTGTATGTACTGTATGTATATATGACAATAAAAAAATAACTTGTGCAGTAGTTGTAGTAGCTCTAATAGGGTTTTTGACTTTGTACTCAAACTTCCTCCTCACAAGACAACTAACCTTGGTTTTTTTTGTTTAGCAATTTTTGGTTTAATACATACTTATTTTTAAATACATTTTGGTTTAATGCATACTTACGTACTGCACAGTAACAATGAATGAAAGGAGAGAACAAAAACAGGAAGTGAGGTAGATGTATACAGTGCACAGGTACCTACTGTATGTATATGTATCTGTATGCTGCAGACAATCCACCCCGCTGTGAGCACAGTTCTGGTTGGTTAGAAGCCAGTTTGTGAGATGGGTTTTGAAGGTAGTGTATCTAGAGGATTCCCTAATTGCAGCCAGTATGTTATTCCAGATGTTACAACCCCTCCCTGATAGCACAGATTGTCCAAAGGTGGCATGTCTGTAGGCAACCTCACAGTCTCCTCGTCGTGGCCCTGGTGGTAGTATCAGTATTTAGTTTGACACATTCCCATTCAAAATTTTATATAGAGAGCTGAGATATTTAAGTGTTTTATAATTCTCAAAACATAAAAAATGTGTTTCTTAAGAATATAGCAGCAATGTGAGAAAAATTTTTATGCAATGATTCTACAGGTTTAAGTGCAGTTATGCTGGTGAGTGACCAGTTCGTAGAACAATCATCAATACGAAACTAGATCATGGAATGCAGAAACATTCTGGCCGCATTATATGTCAGGGATGATCGAATGCTTTTAAAATTAAGTACATTGGATTGTTTTAATGTGTTTTTTTAATGTTAGGGAAGCGTCCCGAACAACACCAAGGTATTTAAAATTTTAAATTCCTTGACTGTTACCCTTTCAGAAATTCATTTGAATGCGTAATCTTAATAGGTTGTTTGTCAAACATCATACATACAGTTTTCTTGGTGTTTAACAATACACATAATTTATTAAGCCAATGATGGGACTGGCTTAATAAATCATGTGTATTAATCCAATCATGGATTTGAGTCAGCGCTTATGTGAGAATGTGGGCAGCTTCTTGAGTTTTTTGCAGGTGTAAATATCACAGCATCATCAGCGTATATTTGTAAGTGAACATCTCTGCATGCATTTGGCAGGTCATTAATATACATAGAGAATGAAATTGGTAGAAGTATGAAGCCTGTTTGGACTCGTACTGGACACTTCAGGAATGGTGATTTCCAGTGCTGACCATCACACACTGTTGTCTGTTGGTTAAATGTGACTTCATCCAGTTAATAGCATGTTGAGAAAATATGAAATGAGCAAGTATGGCTACAAAGATGTTGTGGTCACAGTGTTAAATGCCTTTTTCAGATCTAAAAACACTGCACCTACACAACTGCTCTTATCTAAGAAGGATTTGGTTCTCTCCATTGACTGTATATATTATTGGACAAATTGACCGTGACGGCCACTGGTTTTCTCTTAAAACAAGCTTATTACCATTTCTGTTGAATGGTGGGTCGTCCTGTGGTTAGATAAGCCGCAGTTCATAGTAGCCCTGTCGTAGCTACTGCGGAAACTCCAACTCCATGAGTGAGTGCATGAGCTTGTACATCTATGTGGTTGTGGGCTATGTTGGATGGCAGGTTGCCTGTCTAATAATGACTATGACAAACCATGGGCTACTAGCTAGTTTGCCAACACCTTTAATATGTAGTGTTGAAAATAATAAAAAAAAGTAGAGAAAAATAATTGGAGGAAAAGGTGTATTGAAATTTTTCAGTGGTTGTGCTTATAATTTCATCAGACTAAGAATGTCATTTAATCAGAAAACGGCTAAATACAAGAAAAGGTCATATAGCGTTCTGTTCAACTGTCTGCAAATGCCATCCACATTTCTTAATCCTGCTGAGGACAGTTTTTTTCAAAATTCATTTTAATCACATTATAGAGCAGGACCTCTATCACAGCTAAGAGCAAAAAAGGGGGTTTATAATATTCCCATTTAAAATGAGAATTTGGACACAAAGAATTATGCAAACCAATGGAATAATCAGCTCAGAACAATACATACAAAAAACAAGTTGGGGTTTGCGTCTAATTATTTCAAGGCTTACAATTAAATTATTATTTTTTTTGTTTTGTTCACTTGTCTTGTGATGAGGACAAGTGTGTGTTCTCATAGAGCAGCACAATTGATAATCAGATACTGGAACCAGTGAGTCACTAATCTCTGTTTTTGAACATTTCTGCATCGCCAAGTAGTTAATAAGTGTGGATATTCTCTCCTCAGTTCTGTCTGAATTAACTGAAAACAGTGTCAAACCCAGGCAGAGGAGATACTCTTCATATCCGAACCATGAAGCTGAAGGCACAGTGGATAGACAATGAAAAATGGCTACTTCTAACACAGTTCTTCTCTTTAAATCCTAGAAAATGCTGAGATGACAGACAGAGCAGATAATAAAAGACAGAGATATTTGTCTCCTTTGTTGATGCACAGATGGTCTTAAACAGTCACATTATATCACAGAAATCATTGCTTACTCATGCATTTTCCCTGAAGTCAACAAAATAAAAAATGAATCTTAAAGTATTTGGATTGAGAATATGTTCTTTTATCTGTTCCTCTTCTTCACTAAACTCCAACCGGCAGTGTTTTTGTTTCCCTGTGTTGCATCAAAGACTCAGCAGCTGAAATTCACTAAACCAGTGTGTAGTAACTGAAGTATTCCTGCGTGAAACTTTAGTGTGAAATCATTTGACTTTAAAGCACATTATTAGCATACGCAGGGTTTGTAAGGATTTCATATTTCTTATGCTTCTCTTCTGCGAGACCAGTCTCTACAATATGCCTTTCCTAAATTTGTAAATGGAGCATGTAATGTTATTCTAATAGTTAGCACTGGAGCAAAACAATTCATGGATAAGTTTCTTATTGTTTGTCATATCTTAAAATAGTTGGTTGATGTACACTAAATCATTTGAAAAAAAAAGAAAAAATCTATTGACATTAAATTAAAAATCAAATTAACACACTTTACTTTGTCAGTACGCTTGCAAAAGTATTTGACAGACATTCAAGTTGCACAGATGTATGTATTCCAATATGGCATCGTTAATATCTATATGCAAGAAAACTCTAATCATCTTATTGTGGTTAAGCTTCTTGCATTTATTGTACGTATGTTTCATGATAACTTCCGAGGCATTAAAATGATGCAAAAACTCAGAAGCATCAGAAAATGTTATAATAGTTGAATAATATTTATAGTAATAGTGTTTGCCATCAAAAGTCAAACTGAGGAATGTAATTTAACTGATGTCAAATTCGAACAGTATGTAAGAGTTGTCTTGAACTGCAACTTAATTGTTTTGTGTGTGTTTCAGATACATGTGTCAAACGTGGCCAGAGGGTCTGGCACTATGGAAGAAAAATAGGACATGATATTATGTGCTCGTATTTTTTTGTCATATTTATATATATATATATATATATATATACCCTATTTTATTGGTGGTTCTTGATATAAACTTGATATTGACAGTGTTTTAAGAACTGTCAGTACTGACCCAGAACATATTGCCCTACAAAGGCAAAGTACAGTACTGTAACTCAGCATCTGGTGAGAACTGGAATTGGATCTTGTGATGTTTGATTTATTTTGTGACTATCTTGACTCAGTCATGTTCCACTTTTGGAGAAGAGGTGTCAGATTTTCAGCAACTACCAAATCCAGGCAAAAACCAAAACAATGATTATTGTTATTATTTTAATCTCAAAAATTTTTCCTCCTACTCATGGAGGTGGAGCACAATGTAACTGAGCATGTTTTTTCATCACAACAGAGTGCAAGTACAAAAGTATTCTGCAAAACAACTACTCTCACACATGCATTTTTAAAAAATACTCAAGTACATGTGAAGGAATAAATGTACTGGAGTACTACCACCTCTAATAATAACTCATATAAAATATCTACAAATGTAGTTGTTTCAGGAGACAGATAAATAGGTAGCTCATCTGTTTAAATGAGCATTGTATTAATAATGTCAGAGGAAACAATTTAGATGTTTAAATTTCGAGGCGACACTGTTGGAGGTTAGAGCTTTGGTGCTAAAAGCCTGAAACCTGTGTGACATGTGGTTGAATCAAACCCTTTCAGTGTGCAGATCACACTCACTTTGACATCATAAAACTGTACACACACACATACACACACACGCAGCCCACAGCACCTTATCAGCTTTTGTTAATTAAAAGCCCAGCAGTATATTTCCCACTTCTTCTCCTCCGCAAGAGTGAACCACTTCCCTCCATTAATCACTCAATAGTAATCACTTTACATCTTATTTAGAGGCTGAACATGAGTGTGTGTTTGTGTATGTGTTTGTAGCAGCTCCTTCCTGTTTGTTGTTATGACGGTCTGAGAATATCTCAGCGTCCAACCACATCCTCAAATTACTGTTTCCCAAACTGTTTTCCCACAGGCCCTTTAAAAAAAAAAAATTACAAACCTTCCCAATTCTTAGATCTATAAATAAAACAAATAAGTACATTTGTGCATAAAGGAACATCTCATAATATTCCATGTCATGAAATATCTTGAACTGATAAATAAACAATACATTTTTTAGATCACCTGTCATATTTGTCCCAAAGACAAACATGTATCATGAGGTGCTTTAAAGCTCTTTCCTTTTCAAACTGAATTGATGTTTTATACCAATTTTGAGTCAACACACTGCACACTGAACTGTTTTTCAAATTGCAAATTTATTTGGCAACCCAAATGAAATCTCGTGCGACCCACCTACTAAAAGATGCAGTAGAACTGGGCTGTAGTGTATTTTGGTCTTATAGCCACAGAAATTTCAATCATTAAAAATTAAATACATAAAAACTAACAATAATAATAATTCTGCTCATAAGATTCTTTTTATCTTTTCTTTGTTTTATTGAAGGAAAATAAGAGGCTGTGCTCGAATGTAGCTGTTTAGTTTTCTGTTCCAACAAATCAATAATGTGATTTATCAAAAGCCTGTCATTGGAAGATATCATTATGAGCGTTGAGATATTATGAAATGGTAATTAAAATGTTACAGATGTATGCACAAATTCATTTTTACTCATGATTGACAGCCTTTCTTTTTGTGTTTTATTTTATTCACATTCATTGTTTTGTGTTACTTCATTCTATGTGTAATTTAATTAAAATAAACTCCTAACAAGGTGAGCACTCATGGTAGGCTTAAGGACAGCTCATTTTATTTATTTCTTTTTTTTTTTTTGCTGTTTCTTTTTTAAAACATGTCTGGGTCACAACGGTTTGCCAACTTTTGAAATCAGATATTAGACAGATGCATTAGGCAGTTCAAAAGAATTAAATAGTCATAATGAAATTCAGTATGCTTTATAAGTCCCATGCTGTGAAAATGCACCAAAAGAAACAATGTGGTGTAAAATAAAAGCTCTGAAAATATGAACTTGCTCTTTACTGCCAGTTCTGAGAAAGCCACACAACATGGAAAATAGAAATTGATTTGTGACATCACAAGACATGACCCATCATGGCCAAGCTGCATTAGTCCTGCCCACACGAGCCGGTAGAATTCCAAATAGTAAAACATCTGTCAATGTTTGTGATATTTCTTTCAAAAAATTGTCCATGAAACATGAATTATTATGTGTGTACAGTAAAAAAAAAACAATATTATTGAGGAAAGCAACAAAATCATACACAATATGAACAAAACAAGCAACAATTAAATAAAATGAACAAAATGATCAAAATTAAAACAAGATAAAATTTACAAAAATTAAAATTAACAACAGTGAACACAAAAGTATAAACTCATCAAGAAAATGTAAAAACAGTGTACAGAATGATGCACAAAATTAACAATAAATGAGCAAATATCATCACAACTGAACAAAATGCTGATTCACAACAATGGAAATTTGCAACACGATATACTGGAAACTGCAATTAACCTGTCATTTTTCAGTCAAATGCCCATGTTACCATAGAAACAGCAAAAAAAAAAAAAAAAAGACAAAAAGCAATCACACACTTTGCAACCCCCTTGGAATGAATCCACCCTCGGATTCCAACCCACCGGTTGCGAACCGCTGCTGCACATTACGCATGTTCTACGGGTCTCATCATCTAACCTTCAAAGACAACAATTCTCCCTACTAAATGTGAGTATGTACAGTTCTGCCATGATCACAGTCTCCTTACATTCAAGAAAGTCAAAGTGTCAGAAAGTCGATGCATGTATGGAAGGTGGAATACATAAAATACAGCTGTGTAAACGCATTCTGGGGCTACAGTAAAGGTAGCTCTAATATCATCGAAAACAAACTACGTTTAGACACCAGTCAAAGCACCATAATCAGGGCAGAGCAGTGAGAGCAGAGAGTGTGAAATCTGGCCATGAAGGTTAGGCCAATATATCAACCCACGCTGGGGGGTTTGACGGGTCTCCGAGCACTTTCCTTTAGTTTATTTTCCTTCCTTACCCCTCGTCTTTCATCACCTTCCTCCACACCTCCGAGGGCTGATGTCTGGTCTGGCCTACAGGAGCTGCGAGTGACAGACTACAAGCATGTCCTATGTCAAAGTGCACACTGAAGAGGGGAAATAATGGTCATGCAGACACACACCCATGCACACAATGTACACGCACACACTCAACAAAGGAGGAAACAATCTACAATCTAACAGTCACAGGGGGATCAATTTGCCTCTGGCTTGTTACAGTATTTGTATGTCTATTTGGATTGTTTTCCACTTACTGGAACAGAAAAAAAATACTGTAAATAAAGTTATTAGAAGTGAAATGAATAAAATAGGACAGACTTTACTCATCAGGTGCCCGTGATGGTGATGTGAATAAGCAGATATTTTAATGCAATACATTTGAAACACAGTAATAAGCAATGTTTTGCCACAGAGAGCCAAAGTCCCACCCACATCCTCTCCCACGTCTTCTTGGTTATGGAATCTAACTTCCATCCATCCACCCATTTTCTACTCCTTAATCCTCGTGAGGGTCGTTGGGCGGGGGGGGGGGGTGCTGGAGCCTATCCCAGCTGACTTGAACCACCCGGTGTTGGGATCAAACCCTTCTAGCTGTGAGGCACGAGTGCTACTCACTGCACCACTGTGTCGCCGGAATCTAACTTAAGGTGTAAAATTTTTTGATCCCATTTAAATTGTGACTTCATTTACACATAAACTTTTGTCCATATAGTGACTTTTCCAAATTGCTGTTTCAAAACAGAACTTACTCTTGTAGACCAGGCCATCCAAAACATAGAATTTGATGGTTTCTAACAAAAACTAGTGTTGACAGCCCCTAAGACAGAGCAACAGAAACGTTGTACACTTGTCAGGCCACAGGAACCAGGAACCAACTGCAACGTAAAAAAAATGTATTTGAAAACTAAAATTGAAGTGGCCAAAGTGAAACTGAAATATAAGAACTGAATTTTCAACACAAATGAAGTGCAGTTTCAACTTTATCCAAGATCACATTTGAGTTAATACATTCCATTTCACATGATGCTACAAATGGAGATTTTAAAGCAGTTATTCAAATGTGTAGTTCAGACTCATGCATTTGAGTAATTCAAATTCAAACATAAAATATTCAGCTTCAGTTCGTGCTGACAACTTTCATTCAGTACAGAAATTGCCAATTTGAACCCACCCCCTTATGCCTGCATATTTCACTTTTAAGTAAAATCCACCTCTCAACTAGACGCATGGAATGATGACCTCAAGTCTTCCCTCTTTCTCTCCAGAGTCACACAAAGTAAAGTGTAACTAAAAAAGGGTTCATTTTTCACTCAATTACTGTATGTTTCTTTTTGCTTCTCTATAATGAAGAAGATAGACTCTAATGATGAATTCATGCTTGAGTTGCACCTTCCACCATATGACGTCGAAATCACTGTCTTGCACATTGCACTTGGATCCTCTGATTCACCTCTGCAGCTGAACAACGGAGGTAGAAGGGAAATGTCACATTTCTGGAATCAGCTTTGTATTCAGTGAAAGCTGAGCTATGATTCATCACTGAATGATCTTCTAAGTGATTGCATACTATGTTTTGTATATATGACCAAAGCAAGAAAAAAAAAAAAGTGAGAAATACATCATGACTTATTGAGAAATTATTTTTATGTAAATTATGTCTGGTACATCCATCATTTTTAATGAAGAAGTAAAAAATGTAACAGCAGTATTTTCTTTTGGTTTCTTGGACAGAAACTGTTATAACAGAGATTAGATCACAAATTATGCAAGGACTAGGTCATCTAAAATGCTCTAAATTAACTTGTGAAGAAAGAGTTGACTTTTTAATTTGACTTGGATTCAATCAACCTGAAGGTCATGGCAAATGAAATTCACAAAATACTTGAAGTCGGGAACAGCCAAAGGGAGAAACACAATGGTCACATCAAAGTAATGCAAAAGTGGATAAAATGATTTACTATGTAACACAGGTCATTCAAATTAGAGGAACTCAAGTATTCTACATAATCTCAGTCACAAGTGAGGAATTTGTGCCATCAATGAACCCAACTCTCACTTTTCACAGATTATTGTATATATCCTTTTTATGCATATTTCTTGAAACATCAAAATTTAATGTCTATATACTGTATGTATATAGTATGCATGAGTGTAACTGTATATGTGCAGGGATGTAGGCGGATATGTATCCAGTCCCCCGTGTGATACCGTATACCATAAATGTACATCGATGTGAATAGTATAGTTCAGTATTAAAGTAGATAGATATGTTAATAATACTTATACTAATAATGATACTACTACTACTACTACTACTACTAATACTAATAATAATAATAATAATAATAATAAAATAATAATAATAAGGCTATACTTGTAGAAAAATGTGTACATGGTATCTCTGTATATGTCTGAATGTATTTATGCAGATATGTAGTTGATCACAACACATTCATTTTTAAATAACTCAAGCACTGAAGTGGATTAACGAACATTTTTTCTTCTCTACAGTGTGAGATTGTGGACAAAAAGTTACAGAAGCTGCACTCACTGCAATGAACCATCCTATAAATTGTTACCAGATTTGGGCTCTGACACAGCTTATGCACTTTTTTTCAGGAAAATGTTTTAAGTTCGTTATATCTAATTGAATTGTCCCTTGTTTGGTTAATTGTCCCTTGTTTGGTTAATTGTCGCTTGTTTGGTTCCTGGCAGTTGAAACGGAAGATGTTGAAAACAAAACAAAGTGCCAGCCTCATCACAAGCAGTTAGCCAAGCCTTCTTCTCATAAAAGCTTCTTTGAAAAAAAAAACACATGTAATTTATCTCTGCGTTTTCAGTTTGCTGTTTGATATTAATTTCCAGCTGGCTGGGTCCGAGCTCTTCAATGTGCAGCTTCTTTCTTATGGTGTTCTATGGAATGGTGCAGTTTTTAGGGACAAAACTGAGTAGAATTTTTTTATGCAAATGTCAACAAAACAGATGCACAATTTTTATGCAATTTCTGTTCTCCTATCTATTGTATTGGAGGGGGTCCTACTACGCATGCACCATTTCTAACAGGAGTCAATGGTAAAGATTTTTGCTACCCAGAGGAACAGGAAATACATCACTTGACCGCTCACCAGCCGAAAACGACTGAGAGCATTTTTAAACTACCTCTAAATACAGATTATGCACAGTACTCCTGGACTAAATTCATTCTTCTAAATGTTCTTGTTTTTTGTAAAATTATTTTATGTGAATTTTCTCTCCTTTATGTGAGACAAGCAGGGCAGCACCCTAACGTTCTCTATTGATCACCACTACCACCACTGGTTTGTAAAAAATATATGTAAAACACTTGTTTAGAGGACAACTTCCTTTGACAACATGGAATTTGAACAGAACTGTGCAAAATTTTTCAGCCACCATGTTTGTTGTCTTGTTTGATGATGTCATCAAGTTTAATGACCATTCACATGCACAAAAATTAATAAACATTATGCGAAATCGATATGGGGGAAGTACTCATAAATATCCACCTTTAGCTTTATTGTTTTTGAGGAATTGTAAAAAATGCTTAAAATTGGAAATAAATGGCTCCAACAAGCAATATCCATATTTGGTGTGAAGTGCATTTTTGTAGCAAAAAGTAAGACAAACAATAAGAACTATTTGACTGTATGTTGCAGAATAAAACCTGGTTAAAATCACTAGAACTCATATTTTCTGTCTCAAACAGTTCAAATCATTTAAGTTCAAAAGGATATAACACTTAATACCTGACACTTTATTGTTAAGTTTATTTATATATAGCCTGTGAATTCTGGTTCTATCATAATCAGAAGATGCATGAGTCATAATTTGCTAAAACAACAAATCCAAGGTGGTCACAAACTTCTGCACATTGTTATATGCCAACTGACAAAAAAAGTTACTCCCACTGTGGCATGACTTTTCCTTTGGACCTGATTTATGTATTTACTTGGTTAAAATTGCAGTGCAAACAATGATAAATCAAATATGTGCTTCCTGCTAGTGAGGATTGTATTTCAAACAGAAATTTCTTGGAAGGCATCTCAAAGTCTGTTGATAACTTAAGTTTTGTCTCTGATTTCACAGCAACGAGGAGCATTATAAAACATATGGCACCTCTTTAAGTTTGCAAAGAAGAACAGCCGGTGGTACCGTCACTCTCTTGACTCCATCAGAAAGAAAGTGAGTGTTGAATATTCATGACCAGATTTGTGGCAGCATAAGGTATCCACTGGGATGTCAACGGGGCAGGTCATGGCTTTCAACGTACTTACCTTAGAGAAGATTCCGTTAGATAGTGGCCCACCAGAGAGTTCTGTAAAGAGATCCAAAATGCTCTGAACCTCCATGTTGTGTCAGAGGTCAGAGCTTCATTGACCTCACCAGGTGGGAGGCTCCCAGGAAGCAAAGGCCAATCAAATCAATTCCACCTGACCAGACTGGAGGCTAAAGGTGATATATATATGTGTGTGTGTGTGTGTGTGTGGGGAGGGGGGGGGGTGCCGAATGTCCACAGTGAAAGCAGTGGCTGATTTGAAAGTGCTCACAACAGGACCCTTCAGCTCAGCGATCATCAACTGACAGCCTTTGCCACATACAAATACCACTGCTGCAGAATAGCAACAAATTAAAGGTCCCATATTGTGAAAATGCCTCCTTATTGTGTTTTGAGGTTTATATAAAGTCTGTGTTGTCAAATAAAAGCTGCAAAAATATGAATTTGCTCAGTTAGTGAGAAATTCTCACACCCCAGGGAAAACAAGCTTTTGTCAGTTTTTGTAACTTCCGACATAACAGGTCACATTGATCACAGTCAAGCTAAAATGAGCCAGTTGAATTCCCAATTTGAATTTTAAATTTCAAATCAAGGGTGACACAGTGGTGCAGTGGGTAGCACTAGAAGGTCCTGGGTTCAATCCCAATGCTGGCCGGCGGGGCCTTTCTTTGTGGAGTTTGCACGTTCTCCCTGTGTCTGCATGGGTTCTCTCTGGGTTCTCCAGCTTCCTCCCACAACCAAAAACATGCACTAGGGGTTCGGTGAAATGGTCACTCTAAATTGTCTGTAGGCATGAATGTGAGTGTGAATGGTTGTCTGTCGCTATGTGTCAGCCCTGTGATGAGCTGGCAGCTCATCCAGGGTGTACCCTGCCTTCGCCCCACGTCAGCTGGGATAGGCTCCAGCATCCCTCCGACCCTTGTGAGAATTAAGGGGATGGATGGAAATTTCAAATCAACTAATCAGTAATGCAAAAAAAAACATGCCTTCAAGAGCCAAATGACGGAAGTCTGGGCTGGGCCCAGCATAAGCAGAAGATAATGGATGGTTGGATAGATGGATGGATCTGCCAGTAAGAAAAGTCTAGTTCTTCATCTGTCAAATTTGGATCCTAGGCTGTTTTTTGAAAAATCCACATTCTGTCCCTTAGAGAAAAGTAGATGATGACCCCTGCTTTCAATGCTTTGAATTTGCTTGTTATCCTGATGCAGTCAGTTGTTTGTTCTCTCAGTAAAATGTTATGATGAATTTTATGTTGTTGCAAAGAATCTACTCCACCCTTCCACCCCCACCTCCCGCACTTTCCACTTTGTATGAGTCAAGACAACAGACTAATTGGTGCATTACAACAGCCTGAAGCCTGAAATGAAGTGAGGCGGGGAGTACAGTCTCGGAGGTACGTGTGGATTAGGAAAGAGAAAAGAGTAAATGGGCAAAAGAGAGAGCAAAGCTGAGATAATGACGAGAAACAAACAAAAAAAACCCAAAAAAAACGGAACAACACAAAGAACAAACATGACAGGGAAGCAAACTTGCAAACAAGCGGAATGAAAGGCACAGCCAGCCTTCAAGCGTGTAGTGAGATTTCCGAGTGCATGTGTTACATTTCTGTACTTGCTGGAGACAAATTGCGGCGCAGAGCGAGCGTCTGAGCCGGGATCAGACTCCCACAGAGACGAGGGGGAGGCCGGCGCCACGGTCGCCTCAGACCTGGCAGGATCGTCACGTCGATGAAATCCACACACTCACACAGAGCCCTGTTGGTTTGTTTGTTTCTTCGTCTGCTTTTATGTTCATCATCCCACGACTCCCCACCTTTCTCCTCGGCCAAAAGCTTTGATACGCCATCCTTGTTAGCTCACTCCCTCTGCTGCCTCCAGTCATTTCCCCACTTTCCTTCCGTGTAGGTTTTTGTTTTATGCATAAACTAAAAGCAGAACAGAGTGGGTTTCAGACTAAAGCAGCCAGCATGTCTCAGCTGTCGACTGTGTAACCTATAGAGCTGCTTTTCCCATCTGAGGGTCTGGACTTTTTGACATTATCTTGAATATTTGTGTTCGTTTTCTTGATTATTTGGGAGTTTTATGTTTGTTTTTATTACCATTTTATCTATTTTCTGGTTTATTTTTTGTTCATTTTTAACTTTTTGCTTTTTTTTCATTAGGTTATTTTTTTATTCACGCTTGTACATTTTCTTATGTATTTTTTCCATTTTTGCTCATTTTAATTGTTGTCTCGTCCGTTCTCAACCATTTTCTTGATTTAAAAAAAAATTGTTGTTCAACTTATTGATTATTTAGTTTTTTATTAAATTTATCTGTTCTTGACCATTTTCTTGATTTTTTTCATGTTTTTTCATTTCTTGATTATTTGAGGGGTTTTTCTGCTCCTTTTGATTATTTTTTTAATCCACTCTTAATATTTTTCTTGATTATGTATGAGCTTTTTGTTTATTTTTATTACTATTTTATGCATTCTTGTCCCTTTATTCTTTATTTTTTCATTTTCTTTTTCAATTCTTGATCATGTGTAGGGTTGTTTTCATTTTTACTATCATTGTAGCCATTATCAATCATTTTCTTGGTTATTTTTACATTGTTTTTTTATGCATTTCCTTGATCTTGTCCATTATGTTCTTTAATTTGTTAATTTTGATTTTTTTTGTCTTTATTTTTGGGGCAAAAATGCAATCATATTCATGGTTGTCATCTTCATTGTTTGTTCATTTTTTGCCGTTCTCTTTTTTTCATTTACATTATTTTTTATTTGGTCAAATGTTAAAATTCCTTCAGTTGATTTTTTTTTCTGCATTTAGTTGTTTAATTTGCTTAATTTTCAGTGTCTTGATTGAAGGACATTCACAACATTAAATCAAAATAAAGATAATGAGTTCAATGTCCATTCTTATACATTGTGTATTTTACATTTCAAATAAAATACCTAATATCAAATCATGAATAACACAGTGAATGCACTGAAAAAAAAATAGAATGCATATCTATAACAAGTGTATAAATACTTAAATAATGCATGGAGTAAATGCACTGAAATAAAATGAATAGATTGCATATCTATAATAAGTGTATAAATACTTAAATAATGCATAAAGTATATGCAGTAAATATAAAACATGGAATGAATAAGATGAATTATTGCTGTTATGTGGATGTAATGTGAACAATGAGCATAATAGTAAAGACAATACACAAAAGTTAATAATATAATAAATAAAATGGATAAAAAATGACTAAAATAATCGAGAAAATTTACTAAAATGTGTAAAATTCCCAGTAGATGCAGTTTATAGATTTCTCTCTCCCAAGGAGACACAACTTTTCTTCCTTAGGTCTTAAAGCAGTTTTTGGACGGCTGCAATGGGGCACTGTTCTGTAGCATAGTGCTGATACTTCATACAGTAGGAAACACACTATAAATAGTTTATATTTGTGCAATGTATGACCCTGTTACATCATCCCAACTCAGATGGTAAGACCCCAGTGCCTCAAACTGTCATGCCTTTTTAATGTATCTGTCAGCAACTTAGTGGAGCTACATCTTTGTACAAGTAAATGCCTGTCACACATCACACTGTTCTGTCACCGTCTGCCTTACTCTTCTGTGAATCTTTGCTCACTTTTGTGCACAATCTGCTTTTTTTTTTTTTTTGCTAAAATTATCTTCTTTAGTCAACTTCATTCTGTTGAAATTCAAAAGACAGACAATTGATGGGGGAAAATGACAAGGCTATGAAAAGACTCCAGCTTTTAAGATTTTTTTTTTTTTTTGCTTCCCTACATGACTTCCACTTCCTTTAGTGTCAGGACAGTCACATTCATCACCAAATTGCCAGATCAAAAGGCTTGAAATTCACATTTAGAAAATATAGGTCACATTTTCCCTTCTCAGTTCACACATCAGTATTTTGTAACAATGACCACATTAAAATCTACCTCTAACTTGCCTCGTGAACTAGTGTCACAGTTAAAAAGCATTATATCTTTATTTCTGCTATTTAATTGCACGACTTAAGTGTTTTGACTTCCTATGTCTGGCTGGTTTTAAATTGCACACTTTTCTTATGTATTTCCTGCCGCTGATTACTGTGCACCTGCACCTGTTTTCTGTGATGAGTGAACAAGAAGACACATGAAAGGAAGCAGCTAATGAAGGCAGAACGTATCCATATGAAAGTGGATGCAACATAAGGAGAGACACCAGTCCCATTGATTAAAACGTGATCTGTATCCACGCATGTTCTCTGGACCACAAAAAACTATACTTTAATGAAAGGTGCATTAGGACAAGTAAAGCTCTTTAGCCTTCCTCTAGCTGCTCTAAAAATTATTCATTATCAACCGTAAAATGTTTTGTTAATTTTAATTATTTTTCATGATTATTTTGTTCATTTTTGGACATTTTATGCATCATATTTGTTTATTAGGTTTATATCATTTTCATTTCATTTAATTTTCATTCATTTACATTTACATTAATTTTTTATCATATTTTGTTCAATACTTGGTTAATTTTCGCTCACTCTGTGAATCATTTTGTGTATCTATTTACAGTATATTGCTCATTTTCTGAATATTTTGTTCCATTTTTCATTATTTTTGTTCCTTTCTGCTGATTAGTTTGTTCATTTCTTCTCATTTCATTGATTGTTCATTTTTATTCATTTGTTAATCACTTTATATTTTTAGTCAATTTCTCTATTACTTTGTAAAATGTTTGTTGATTTTGTTAGTGTAGTGCTGATTGTGCTTACTTTGTTCAGTTTGATTAAGATAAGTTAAGATGTTCATTAATTTATGTCCATGTTCTTATCTTTCACATTAATTTAGTAAAATTTTTTATTTTAATTTTGAGAAAACATGGCTCATTTCATAATTAAGGTTGCTGACCCCTGCCCAAAACCTTATAATTGGTTGTGTGAGTCTTTCATATTGCTGTGGAGTGATTTTGACCCACTCTTCTTTGCAGAATTGTCTTAATTCAGCCACACTGAAGTTTTCTCGAGCATGAGCCACCTGTTTAAGATTCAGGCTTTGATGGGAAGCCGTCCAGGTCCTGGAGCAGCAACGCAGTCCCAGACCATCACATACTGCCACTGTCTTTGACTGTTGGTACGAAATCCTGTGTTAGTTTTATGCCAGATGCTACTGGACATGCTCCTTTCAAAAGTTTAACTGCAGTCCATAGAATCTCTTCTTTGTGGACCTGCATGGATGCCATTTTTGCCCATTCTCTGTCTCGTTGAATCATGAACACTGATCTTAACTGAGGTACTAAGTGAGTCCTGCAGTTCTTTAGATCTAGTTGTGCATTCTTTTGTGACCTCCTGGATGAGTCACCAATGTGTTCTTGGATTCATTTTGCCAGATGGGCCACTTCTGGGAAGGTTCTGCAAAAGGTTTGATTTTTGTTCACCATAGTTTTTTGGAGTCCCAAAAACCTACAAATGGTTCGTACCTCTTTCAAGATGTGTTTGTCAATTTGTTTAGATTGCAACATGATGCGTGTGCGTATAGAAGTATCTGATGCTTCTTGCCTACTTCACTTTGTTCTATTTAAGAGATTTCTTGATCCAACATGTGCAGCAGTTATCAGGCCTAGGTGTGGCTAGTGGAAATGATCTCAGCTTTCCAAAAATTTGGTTGATCACGGTTAATTCATGATTTAACAAGAAGGGGGCAAACAGTTTTTTTTCCACATAGGTTTGGTTAGCTTTTTTCCCTTAATTAAAAAAAACACAATTTGCATTTACTCAGGTCATCTTTGTCTATAAAAACATTTGTTTCATGATCTGAAATGTTTACTTTTTCATCTTCCATAGCATTGTAGTTGCAAATGCAATCTGAACATCAAGATCATATCTGTACCATTATTTACTAGCACTTTAAATGACTGACATCCAGATAATAAAAATACGTTTCTAATACTCGGTGTAAATTTTCCATTAGCAGTACTGCAGTATTCCTGTTAAAGTTACTCTAAATAATGCAAACAAAACGCAGAGATTTCAGGCAGATAATAACAGAAAACCATCATACATAGACTAAGCCTCCATAAAACAGAAAAAAAACCATTATAATTTAATTGTAATTGTAATATGTATTTAGGGTGGGGTGAGAAGCTCAGTCATCCAGGAGGGTCTCAGAGTAAAGCTGCTGCTCCTCCGTGTCGACAGGGAATGTCTTGGGGGTCCCCCCAGAAGAGCTGAATGAAGTAGAGAAGGCTGGGCTTCCCTGATCAAGCTGCTGCCCCCTTTTCTGTTTTCTGACCTTTATAAAACACCTCAACACAGCTCCAGACCATGCTGTAACAGATTTTCACCATCTCTGCCACATGGTATGACTCTTCACAAACAGGGCCATTCTTTAGTGGGCAAAAAATAAGATTTCAAAAAGTCCAAAAGCCTTTGAGGTAAAACTGCAATTTTAGAAAGCTGTTCAATAGAAAGCACAGTCTGTCACGCTGATCTCCTCCATCCAGGATGCCACAGGTTAAACCCTGTGGAGTTTCTAAGCTGCAGGTTCGAGAACATCATGGCACCTGGTTTCTCTGCTGCTGTCGTGCATCGTCTGCCGTTTGCTCGGCGGGAAACAGCGGCAGGTGGCGCGGACTGACAGTCACAGACAGCGAAGATCAAAGAGAAGTAAAGATGGAGGGACAGCGGCCATCTGTCACCCAAGACGTCAGATGCAGTTCACTGTGGTTGGCTGTACTGAGCTGCCTTTAAACTCTTTGACATAGTAACAATCTGTCCATACTGTTTAACAGCAACTGCTTTGTAAGCGTTAACAGCAGATCAACCAGAACATCTGCACAAAACCTGAATGTTGATAAAAGTGAGGGACTTTTGTTGAATGAACAGGGAACAGTAACAGAAAATACGGATTAATACATGAAAAGTGTGTCGTTTTTTTCAGACATTATTACAGATCCATATCTCACAGATGCTTTATTCCACAATTCCAGAATATTACACAAAGTATGTCTATAAAATTATGATACTGTGCTTGTGAGGATCAAACCACGTGGTTCACAGTTACACTGAATGTCACATATAAAAGGTCAGGTATTCACATACAACTGATGTGATTCCAGTAAGTGACGTCTTTTGTTCGCTGCCATACTGACTGAAGTGCACATGTTTTGTTAAGGCGTCGGAAAATGAATAGTTCAAATGTTGGAAAACAAATTAACCTGACATTTTTGGTAAAGCAGTTTCTGGCGCAAAAACAAATTGCAGTTTTTGATCATCCTCCCTGTTCACCTGATCTAACATGTGACTTTTTTCCTGTGGAAAATTCTTGCTGGGATAGTAGTCCTACTTGTAGCTGCTCTGCTTATTTTCGTTAGATAATGACACTTGAGACTATAATCCTTAAGAGCGGCGACTTTCTCCACACTTTTGAAAATCCAAGATGGCACCTCCCGTGTGGCATCCTGTTAAAGCAGCTCCGACTACCCTGTAGTGTTTTTTTTTTTCCTGTCCAAAGCCGGCCGCACACAGAGAAACACAACTCATCTCAACTTAATTCATTGAGATGGACAGGGACAAACAGACGGTCGGGTGGAACCCCAGCCGGAACATCATGAGTCTTAAGGGCGTTCACCACAGTCCTTTCAATATCCCACTGGACGGCCCCCACCACACATCCAGCAGGAAGAATAGGTTCAGGCTCCATAACGGGCCTGTCTGGTGCAAAACATCTGGACAGGGCGTCCGGCTTACCATGCTTGGAGCCAGGCCGATAGGATAAGGAGAAGTTGAATCGAGTGAAAAACAGTGCCCATCTGGCTTGACGAGAGTTCAAACGCTTGGCAGTGCGTAGGTATTCTAAGTTCTTATGATAAGTCCAGATCAAAAACGGAACCTATTCTATTCTATTCTATTCTATCCTATTTGTATAGCGCCAATCATAATCACTGATTATCTCTAGGCGCTTCACAATTTGAGGCTGAGTGATTCACTTGTACTGTGCTTAGCACTCGTGCATACTTTTGAGATGATAATTTGCATCTGGAGACTGGCCAAGGTTTAGTTTACACACACCACACAATTGCATTCTAGGTTACTTTTGTTAGTCACATTACTTTATGGATGCTGTTCACTACTGTGTTGTTGTTTTGTGTTAGTCACATTTAGGATAGTCACCTTAGGTTTCTTTGTTCTGATGTCATAGCATTGAAACTAGCAGTGACCTCCAGATAGACTCAGTTTTAGTGAGTTCTCCTTTTGCTGTATTTTTTCATTGGTTTGAGCAGCACCACTGTGGCCAGTGTACTCCTTTTGATTTGCGCATTGTTCAATATTATTCGTGGCATTTACTCACTAAACAAATTGTCAATTTTTAACTATACCGATTTCCATCGAGTTTTATGTTCCTCCCCTTTCCCCTAGCAAGCCAGGGACGTAACACTACCCAATAAAATGGATGAGCTAGCGGCGCTGACCTTCATGAGAGGGAGTACAGACAGTGTAGCATAATGCTATTCTGAGTCCTGGCTAACAGAGGCTATTCCAGACACAGTGGCTGCACTGGATGGATTCCAGCTGGTACGGGTGGACAG
The DNA here is from genome assembly GCA_029823295.1 of Pseudamia nigra. Lineage (NCBI taxonomy): Eukaryota > Metazoa > Chordata > Actinopteri > Kurtiformes > Apogonidae > Pseudamia > Pseudamia nigra. Next base: position 19,775 of record JAQQAE010002316.1, read on the forward strand.
GATGACGGGTAGTGGTGAAAGGAAAGGAGGAGGGGTGGGAATGTTCGTAAATGAGAGATGGTGTTACCCTGGGCACATCACTGTTAAGGAATGACATTGCTGCAAAGACTTGTAACTGTTAGCAGTTAGCATGAGGCCCCATGTACTACCGAGGGAATTCTTGCATGTTATTGCAATAGCAGCGTATGCTCCCCCGCTGCATACGCTGATGCAGCCTGTGAGGTTCTGCATGCAGTTGTGGACAGGCTGCAGTCACAACACCCCTAGGTCCTCCTCTTAATCTCTGGAGACTTCAACCATGTAATTCCCTCTGCTACCCTGTCCACATTCACCTAGTATGTAACATGCCACACCAGGGACAATAAAGTACTGGACCTCTTCTATGTCAACACCATTTTAAACACAACATACCTTCCCTCATCATCTTCTTCTACTACAGCAACTTTTTCTTCTTCATCTCCTGCTTATTTTTCATGTCATCTGATCGGGAGCACGAGACCTTGTTCCAGACCTGGCCTCGTCCCGTTCTCTCTGACTGTACTTTGTTTGCAGTTATTTTACATTTACAAAATAAATGTGGTTCTCTATTAAAGTATTTTGATTATTTCAATGTTTCAGGAAATCATTATGTTAATTCTTATGAGGGTAAAACTAATGTTAAAAAATGAACCTCAGTTGCCAGATTCCATTATTATTGTGACATCAAATTGTTGGCCAGGAGTTTGAGACCCCTGAATTAGACAGCTGTTTTTTACCACTTGGCCATCATGGTATATTTAATATGTCTGTAGCATGAACGTAAATAGAATGATAATTGCAAAAAAATGTATGCTTCAACTGCATGTCCCTTCACGTAGCACCATTTACAGACTATTATCCAACCTTCAGCTCATCTTTTTCATAGCCGCGTGTTGGGGATGGCTTAATTATGTTCAATAGATGTTATTGTATGTTTGGTACACTGCGGCAGCTTTGCCTTAATGTGCTTTAATGCTTGAAAATTACCTTGCCATCATTTTCACTTTGCCTACTATAATTCCTTTGATGTCAAGACATTAATTTTAGATGGCTGCACTGAATGCTGTTTGCATGAGTGATCAGCCTTGTTCGTCGTTATGTGTGGGTGGATCGGGTGTGGATTTGCTAGTCCTCCTTCTGCCTCTTCGTTGTGGGTGAGCCGAACAGTGGTTTTCCAGTGATCAGAGGCACGGTCATGAGCTGTAAGATGCTGCTTACATTAAAAAATCACTGTTGAACATGCATATCACAAGCCTTATTTCATATTAAGAATTTCTCATGATAGTTCATTGTGTAGAAAAGGGCACTGTTAGTTTACTCTGAAGAGCAACTGCTCTCCATCCAGTGGTCTGCTGAAATTCACTTCTATGCACAGTGGAAATTAAATTTCTCTTTCTTTACTATGATCAAAAATCACATCTGAACTACATGTGTAAGAAGTGGACGGAAACTCCTGCTGAGCAATTGGAGATGCTCATGCAACATTTGCTCCAAAAGACCCTTCCTTATGCCAAATCAGGATTATAATCTCCTGTTTCCAATCACACTGTCATGTAATTATGCAGGTCTGAATATCAGGAATGAATAGTGACCTGACAACAGTATTAACTGGACAACAATTTTATGTCTTTATCACCTTATTTTATAACTATGTTGAGAAGCCTGCTTGGAAAATGAGTGTTATACTGTATGAATGTATTGTATGGTGTGGTCTTAGGCATTAGGTTGTGTATATACTGTATGTTTAACCATATTACAGTGAGTATCTTGGATATGTGTATTCATTCACTTGCTCAAGGACTGTGGGTGTAGCAGCTAAATGTGGCACAATGCATCTTTCTCCAATGAGATGAATGTGCATGTCTATTTGTGCTGTCTGCAAAGGAAATACAAAGAAATGAAAGGCAAATTAAAGTTTAACAATGCTCCTGTCCTTAAGTTGCTTTTTCTATACTGCGCCAACCTTTTATGATATGTGGATGTAACAACAGAAAACAAATCCCACACAACGTGATATTTTTTGATCCAAGAACCAAATGATATAATGTTTCCACTTCACTTAAATGAGACAATGTGTGTTTTATAATGTATATTTTCTTTGTACGTGAACAGATGGCATGTTATATTCAGTCTTGCTTTCCTCTTTTTTTGGAGAATAGATGTGGGTAGTGTGAGAATGCAGCCCACTAACATGCCAAACTGTAATACCATGGGTACCATATATTTCTTTCAACACCTGCTTCACATGTGGTTGGTAGCACTATACAAACAGGTTACAGCTACAGTAAATTTAGATATCAGTTAGGGTTTTGGTGGAAAAGGGTGAGGGATAGACAGAAAATGCACCAAACATGTGGCATGAAACACATGAAAGTGGACTCAAACCATGGACTCCTGAGTGAAATTCAGCAGATTTATTCTACTGTGAACAACCCCATCTGCCTCCTCCTGTCTGTCACCGTTAAATACTGTATCTTGACTTCAAATGCCCTGTGTAGTGTATTCACAGGAAAGACAGGCATCTGTACAGTACAAAACCAAAAGTTTGGACATACTTTCTCCTTCAGAGGTTTTTCTATATTTTTTATCATTTTCAACATTTTTTATTAATACTGAAGACATTCAAACTATGACAGAATGTGCATGGAAACATAGATTAAATAATGAGTGATAAATAACCCAGAGCATGTTTGACTCTTATACATCTCTCCTCATCTCTCACCTCTCCAGTCACCTCTTCGTATTGCAAGCAATTAGCAAATAAATATACTGTGATACTAACTTTGATCTTCCCCGGAGTTTTGTGCTTCCTCCCTCTGCTCTAGGTTTTTAGGCTGCTCGGTCTCCTGATGTCCTG